>JAOVYX010009515.1:0-34436 GCA_035668315.1 Drosera spatulata | reverse complement strand
CCTTGAAGATGATCATGTGCGTTTAAAGATGATGGAAGTGGTGCGGTTGGTGTGGTGTTTGGCTTGGTGGAGGCGGTCGGCCGAGTGCTTGGTGAGGTGTGGCCGAATGGAGTTGGTGCGTGGGTGGGTGCAGCAACAAAGAGGGAAAGAATTGGAGGGAAAGGGATTTTAAATCATTTGGTCCCTCGTTATATTTTCGTCAGTCTATTTTTATCTCAGCTTCGTAATAATAATCTTCCATTATTTAATTCGTGTCGATTTAATCATACCAAACACGTTAATATCGTATTCCTTTTAACGATATAACTTTCTGAGACTAAAAACTATTACGTTATAGCATTATAACATTGATTCGTTCATTATAAATAAACATGCGATCATAACGTCTCTCAATAATTAATCATTGCCGATTTAATTATCCCAAATATTTTATAATAATATTTCGTTCAATGATCTCAAATCTTCAGGCTCAAACCTGTGTCTCAAATATATAATAACTTTAACTATGTAACGTTCATTGTTCATAAATTTTATTTACACGTTCGTTGCATACCTTTCGTACGTATATTTTTAATCCAATATATATTTTTAAATTCAATAAATTTTTGGGTTATTACATTTTTGTACCGTAACGGTCCCGTTATTTTTACCCTTTTATTTTTATCGGGGGTTTTCACGTAAAAATTTTTGGTGTCGACTCTATTTGTATTGGGACATTTAATTATCTCATTTTAATTGTACGGTGAGGAAAAAGTGTTGGATAATTTTTGCTGCACCTTATGCCGATTTTTCTCAACACATTTTACGTTCGACTTTCCCTTATTTCCTTGTTTTTAAATTGTATCCGTTTGAGAAAACTCTATTTTTAGGTGTTCAATGAATGAGCAGAGCAATTTTTGCTTGCTGTTAAAGAATACTCGGGAGTCTAGTAGAACTCACGTTTTCGGTCTTGAAGAACCTGAGTTTCAGCCTCGAAGAGCTGATCTTGTGATCTTGAAGAATCACAAATCCCGCACTACAAGACGTACTACTCGCATCAAGGAGGTCTATGAAAGGGAAGATGAAACCAGAGCCGAGACAGCCCTCCTTCGCCAGCAAGTTGAGACCCTCACCCAAGACGTTGCTTGACTCCACGCAGCAGCAGCGTCTCCTCTCAATGCGGAAGAAGAGAACGAAGATGACGAGACTATAAACTCCTCTTCCGATGAGGATTTGCGATTAGCTCGTGGCCTGGGAGAAAAAAAAAAAGCAACCTCAACGATGTTCCCCGTCACCTCGTGATTCTGAGGTTGATTGGAACAAAAGCTGAAAGGTGATATTCCAGATTTTATTGGTACTGAGATGCCAAATGAAGTAGTAGCTGGCTTACCTTGGTCAATGAGGTATTTGAGTTACGGGGTGTTCGAGAGGATAAACAAGTTAGCCTTGTCACTTTGAGGCTACGAGGCAAAGCCATCTCGTGGTGGAGATGCGAGAAACAAACTAGACGGAATGCAAGGAAAGAACCCGTTACTCGATGGTCACGGATGGAGAAAAAGTTGAGAAAATTTTTTCTGTCGACGAGCTATAAAAGAGAGTTGTACCAACGGTTCCAAAATTTACGACAAGGCTCTCATTCAGTAGTTCAATACACCAGCAAGTTCAATGAGCTTCTTACTTGCAACAACATCATTGACTCTGAGGACATGCTTGTTAACAAATATCTTAGTGGATTACAACCATATATTCAAGAGGTGCTGAAAGTTCTTGATGTATGGGATTTGTTATAAATATATAATTTGTAATTTGTAAGCAAGTTGTTCTAGAGAATTCTAGAACTTAGTTCATCTAGGATGTTCCTTGGGTATAGAAAGTCCTAGATGAAGAAGTATGTAGAAGAGAAAAGTCTAGTAATTTTCTAGATAGTTACTTATCTAGATTGTTCATAAGAGTCCTATAAAAAGGCATTAGATGTAACCTCATTAATCATCAAGAAAAGCATCATTCCAAATATCTCTCAAGTAAAGTGCTCTTCAACTTAAGTTTTCTTATTTCATACAAGCTCCACTATCATCATTTTCAATCCAACTTCATCCAAATTAACTTGATCCTAGCCTTCTCTCCAACAAATTTGGTATCAGAGCTTCGGGTTAGCCTTGTGTCTTCACAAATCATCATGGCAACAACCTCCCGACCTTCACAATCCCTATTCAACTATTCTCAAAACCTTGTCCCCATATTTGATGGAGAAAACTATGAGTTTTGGAGTCTACAAATGAAGACTATTTATTTCGCAAGATCTATGGGATCTTGTTGAAAGCAACTATGAAGAAGCGGAGGATGACATGACACTAGCATCATGGAATAATGCAAAGCGAAAGGAGTGTAAGGAAAACAAGAAGAAAGACGCAAGAGCGCTTCTCTTCATTCAACAAGGTGTGGGGAAAACTATATTCCCCCGGATTATGGCTGCTGTTAAATCTAAAGATGCATGGAACATATTGAAAATAGAGTTCCAAGGCTCTTCCAAGGTAATCTCTATCATACCAGACCTTATGGCGATATTTTGATAACTTAGTCATGAAAAATGGAGAAAGCATGAAAGAATTTTCCGATAGAGTTACCGCCCTTATCAATCAAATATGAAGTTATGGGGACAAAATTGAAGAAAAGAGAATAGTTGAGAAAATACTAAGAAATGGGATCATATGGTTGCCGCCATTGAGGAATCCAAGGATTTATCCACTTTAAGCTTTCATGAACTAATGGCTTCCTTGGAGACACATGAGCTACGGATGAATCGTTTTTCCTCTCAAGAGGTGGAGCAAGCATTTCAGTCAAAGTTGACACTCTTACACAAGAAGAAAAGAGATGAAGAAAGAGAAGAAAAAAGAAGAAATTTTTCAAAAGAGAAACGAAAAGGGAATCATAAACAAGCTAGCGGGAGATTCGGAAAAGATGATTCTTTCCGAAAAGGCATGTCTGCCTCTTAATGTCGAATATGTAGAAAGTCCAATCATACTATAGAAGCTTGCAGATTTAGAGTGCACTCTCAAAGAGATTGCTGGTATAAAAAAGGAGAAGCTAACCATTCAGAATCAGATAATCTCTTTTACTCTTGTTATAGTGGTGAAACAGAAGTAAAAGATATTTTCTCTTGTTCGTGGATGATAACAGAAGGATGATGTGGGTCTATTTTCTCAAGGAGAAATCAGAGGTCTTCTCAAAATTTATCGAATTTAAAGCTTTGGTTGAAAAGCAAAGTGGACACAAATTAAAGGTGCTTAGAACTGATCGTAGAGAAGAGTTCACTTCCACTGAATTTCAAGACTACTGCAAAACTCATGGAATAAAAAAGGAGCTAACAGCTCGCTACACTCTTCAACAAAATGGTGTAGCTGAAAGAAAAAATAGATCCATTGTTGAGATGGCTCGCAGCATGCTCAAGGGTAAAGGTTTTCCTAACATGTTCTGGGCAGAAACTGTGAACACATCTGTCTACATCCTGAATAGATCATCAACAAAATCAGTACCTAACAAGACTCCATTTGAAGCATGGAATAAAAGGAAGGTCAAAGTAGATCACTTTAGAGTCTTTGGCTGCATCACATATGGGCACATTCCGGCATCTAGCAGAAAAGCAAATTTTGACAAAAAAGAAGCCAAGTATATTTTCATTGGTTACAGTGATGAATCAAAAGCCTTCAGTCTATTTGATCCAGACACCAACAAGCTGGTGATATCCAGATATGTCATCTTTGATGAAAAAGGAGCATGGAAATAGGACGATAATCAAGCATCAACTCCTAATATCATACAAGATGAAAGCAAGGAATTCACTTCAGCAGATTCCTAAGGAAATTTCTTCCGACTCAGATTCATCATCAATGAAGGTACGCTCTCTTCAAGATATTTATGATTCATTTGAGCTTGCATTTTTCTCATATGAGTCACAAAGATTTGAGGAGGCAATCAAAGATGAAGACTGGGTTAAAGCAATGGATGAAGAGATTGCTATGATAAAGAAGAATAAAACTTGGGAGCTTGTTGATCTCCCGGAAGGAAAAGAGGCAATCGGTCTAAAATGGATCTACAAAACCAAGTTCAATGAAGATGGCTCGATTCTGAAACTAAAAGCTCGACTAGTTGCAAAAGGTTACACTCAGCAACCTTGCATCGACGTCCATGAGACCTTTGCTCTAGTTGCTCGCATGGAGACAATAAGGACAGTCCTAGCCCTTGTAGCTCAACTCAAATTACGAGTCTATCAACTAGACATCAAGTCAGTATTTTTAAATGGTGCATTGCAAGAAGAAGTCTATGCTGAACAACCGCAAGGGTATATCATCAATGGGAAGGAAAACAAAGTCTATCGGCTGCGAAAAGCTCTATATGGATTAAAGCAGGCACCTCGAGCATGGAATAGCAAGATTGATCACCACTTTAAGCAACATGGATTTCAAAGGAGCCCAAGCGAGCCATCCTTGTACGTTAAAAAGCAAGGTATGGACTATCCAATAGTTTGTCTTTACGTTGATTATATAATCTACTGTGGGATAAGCTCGAGAATGCTGCAAGAGTTTAAGAAAGTAATGATGGAAGACTTTGAGATGTCATACTTGGGATTGATGAAATACTTTCTTGGCATCCAAGTCAAGCAATCAGAAGGAGAAATATTCATTTGCCAAGAAAAGTGTTGCGAAGACTTACTGAGAAGGTATAATATGATAAACTGCAAACCGATAGCGACTCCAGCTGCATTAAATGAAAAGTTCTTTGCAAATAATGGAGCACAGAAGGTTGATCCTATTCTTTATAGGAGCTTGGTCGGATCTCTAATCTACCTCACCAACACAAGGCCTGATATACTCTATGCGGTGAGTGTTCTCTCAAGATTCATGAGTGCTCCAAGCAAACTTCACTATGCCGCAGCAAAATGTATACTCCGATGTCTTCAATGCACAATGAGTTATGGCATCAAGTATACTTATGAAAAGGAGTACAACTTGGTTGGCTTCAGCGACAATGATTGGGCAGGATCTGTTGATGATCGAAAAAGCACTTCTGGTTATATCTTTGCACTGGGATCCAAGGTCATATCCTGGTCTTCTAAGAAACAGCATACTATCGCACTATCTTCAGCAGAAGCCGAGTATGTCTCAACTACAAATGCAGCATGTGAAGCAGTATGGCTACAAAGAATATTATCTGACTTACAACATGTTCAAAAGGGGCCTACACCAATACATTGTGACAATATGTCTGCAGTTGCAATGACGAAGAATCCAATGTTTCATGCAAGGAAAAAGCATATTGAGATCCGGCATCACTTCATCAGGGATTTCGTTGAAGACAAGCTAATAGAGCTGAAGTTTGTCCCTATCAATGAGCAGTTGGCCGACATATTCACAATGGCATTGCCAGCAAAGAAGTTCATCTACCTCAGGAAGCTTCTTCAAATTACAAATTAAGAGGGGGTGTTAAAAATATATAATTTGTAATTTGTAAGTAAGTTGTTCTAGAGAATTCTAGAACTTATTTCATTTAGGATGTTCCTTAGGTATAGAAAGTCCTAGATGAAGAAGTATGTAGAAGAGAAGAGTCTAGTAATTTTCTAGATAGTTAGTTATCTAGATTGTTCATAAGAGTTCTATAAAAATGCATTAGATGTTACCCCATTGATCATTAAGAAAAACATCATTCCAAACATCTCTCAAATAAAGTGATCTTCAACTTAAGTTTTTCTTGTTTCATACAAGCTCCACCATCATCATCTTCATTCCAACTTCATCCAAATTAACTTGATCCTAGCCTTCTCTCCAACAGGATTTAGGAGATGCTCATCAACGTGTTGTTAAGTTAGAGAAATCACGACAACGAAATAACTCGGCACCTTATCCTTCAGCGACCAGCACACAAAAATACACCCACTGCAAGCCAGCCGCCAAGAGCCTCACAACCCTTTAATCCTAAGATGCAAGGCAGCATAGGAGCAGCGCAAACAAGTACCATACAATGTTTTGCTTGTGGGGAGCCTGGGCATAGAGCTGCTAATTGTCGCACCAAAAATAGGGCTGCTGGCAAAGGACTGCTTATGGAAGAGCTTGATGACAAGATTAATGAGAACGAGAAAGGCGAGCCCGTTTATGAACACTCAGCAGAACAAGATAAGGGTGATGTTTTTCATGCAGACACGGGCGAATTCCTTATGAGGAAAATTTTTCTCACGCCTCGTCAAGAACAGAGTGGCCAATAACTTCGTAATAATATATTTCATTCAGCTTGCACAATTGCTGGTAAAGTAGGCCGACTTATTATGGATTCTGGGTGTTGTAAAAATGTCATCTCCAAAGAAGCCGTTAAAAAGCTGCAGTTGGTCTCTACAGATCATCCTACTCCTTATAAAATGACATGGTTGAGCACAGGTAATGAGGTAATGGTTTCCAAATGTTATCTCGTATCATTCTCTATTGCTTCTGTATAGTATGACAAAATTTGGTGCGATGATTTACTCATGGATGCTAGCCATATAATCCTTGGTCTTCCATGGCAATTTAATAGATAGGCTATCCATGATGGCTACAGAAACACTTACTCTTTTGTGTATAATGGAGGGACAGTGGTGCTTGCTCCTTCTAAAGAGGCTGTTGGATTTTCTTTGGGTGAGTCCAGCTACTCAAATATGTTTAGTTATTGTGATCTATGTTGTGAGATGCCAGATATAGATGTTATGTATTTACTCTTGCATAAATCTGAAGGTGATGCTGCTCATGTTGTTCCTGAAAGCATGAAACCCATGTTAGCTGAATTCTCTGATATATTTTGTGACATTTCTGCTGGTTTGCCTCTGTTATGACAAATTCAGCATCGGATTGATCTAGTGCCAACAACAACAACAACAACAAATAAAGCCTTTATCCCATCAAGTGGGGTCGGCTACATGAATACGACGGCATCATTCCAATCTGTTATGTACATCATCTTCTGTAAGATTATGATAGGCCATATCCCATCGGATTGATCTAGTACCATCATTGCCAAATTTGCCTCACTATCATATGAGCCCAAGTGAGCATGCCGAGTTACAAAAACAGGATACTGAACTGATGAACATAGGGTTTGTCCGTGATAGCATTAGTCCATGTGCTGTTCATGCCCTTCTTGTCCCTAAGAAGAATGGTTCAAGGAGGATGTGTGTGGATAGCAGGGCGATAAATAAAATCACTATTAAATATCGCTTCCTTATTCCGCTTCTTGACGATCTCCTTGATAGCTTACATGTGTTACTATTTTCTCAAAGCTGGATTTGAAGAGTGGTTACCACCAAATAAAGATCTGGCCAGGAGATGAATGGAAAACCACGTTTAAGACGCATGATTGCTTATTTGAATGGCTGGTTATGCCTTTCGGATTGTCTAATGCTCCTTCTACATTTATGCGATTTATGACTCAAGTATTGAAGCCATTCTTGGGTCATGTTGCAGTTGTATATTTTGATGACATATTAATTTTCAGCAAGTCTGAGCAAGAGCACATCCCGCATCTTATTGCAATATTAATGTGTTGAGGGCTGAAAGGCTATATGCGGCTCCAGAAAAGTGTTATTCCATGAAGTCCAAGATCCTGTTCTTGGGATTTATTATCTCTGCTTATGGGATTATGGTCGAAGGGTCAAAGCACTAATGCTGGGTTATATTTGCCGCTGCCTATTCCAAAGTGTAATGTCCCAGAAATTACTTGTCTAATACCTGCTTGACACGTGAGGTTGTTCCAAAATCCATTCGAAATAAGACGACAAGAATACAAGGGGTTTAAGTACCAGAAACATAGAAATTAACTTGAAATATCCAACTTACACTAACCTTTATTACATGAAAACCAAATGTTCAAGAAGTGTTATGAAATGTTACAGCAGGCCGAAAATAATTGACATCGCTCTGAGAAACGATCCCATCCTACGTCCTTTTATTACCTGAAATAAACACGTAACCGTGAGTCCGGGAGCCCAGTAACACAGGATACATGTCCATTTCAGGGGTCTGACATGCTTATTATATTATGTATTTTCCATGCACAAATAGGATACAATGCAAACAACACCGAGTAGTCATATGCCAAATAGAAATATATAAATACTTATATTTATATATATACAGAATAAAAATTCAAGTTGATCACGTAAACCTTGTTTCATAATCTTTAGTCTTTATTTAAGCTCTTAAGGCTCTTTATGCATTACATATCATGTCGTGTAAATTTCCGTGACTCTTATAAGTTGATGACATGGGAGGAGTTACCATAAAAATTTAATATAGTTACCTAGTATGACCGTACTAGGAATTATTAAACTGGTTTTATGGTCTCTGCAGTTGACGCAGAACGGTTAATTTTAACCAAACATGACCAACACTTAATGCCGTTACGTGCACGTTAAAGGGTTAATTAGACCCTTCCTACCTATTCATCTAACTGTAACCCTCTCAGTCATTGATAATTATAGGGATTTCTTCTTAATCAGGATTCAAGATAGATTTTCAGGAACATAACATGAAATTAATATAATTAATTCCATATATAGCAGATGACTATCAGGACATTTCATGATTTCATATAAAGTCATATTAAATTATATTCGGGGATTATTTGGTAATAATCCCTTGGACGTTATGTAGGTCAGGTATTTTTATAACGTTCTCTAATATTTTCATGATTGATAATTCGTTACAAAAATAATAAATATTCGCACACATGGAGTCACACATCAAGAACAGTCATTATTCAAGAAGAGTTATTATAATCTATAATATTCTATAGATTGCATCGTTATCTTCTTTAATATGCATATTAAATATTCACAAGCAAACAGGATTTTTATTTTTTTATTTAACATGCAAACTAAGTGATCAAACACTCATACGATTCCAATCAAGCATGCATAAATATTTAATTTAAGATAACGATATGTATTATCTTATCATGACTAAAAAGTGAAAATCCCCAAATCCAACGCGAGCTTAATCTTACTCCTCGTTATTCATCGTACCTATTATATTGTACTTTAAATAATGCATGTATATAATAGTGTCCATGTTAATGTACACTAAGACACACATAATGTTATTAGATAAATAACATTAAATAAAAGGGAGTTTTCCCCTTGGACTCTTCTGTCCAAAGCAGGTGGCTCGGGGAGGTTTCGGCAAGGACCGGACAAGGAGAGGGGCTGTCGGCGGTGGCCGGATCCGGGTCGCCGGGCCTTGGGGCGGCTTCAGGGAGGCCCGGCGTGGGCAAGGAAGGCAGGGAACAAGTCAAGGAGCAGGCGAGGTAGGTTATCGTCGCGCGAAGTTGTCGTCGCCGGCTATGGATGGTCCGATTCTGGTTGTTTTCGGTGTCGGGGAAGCGTTTTCGAGGCCACGCAAGATCAAGGCAGGCCGGGAACGGGTCGGCAATACGCGCCAGGTAGGTCGTCATCGCGTGCAACTTGCCGTCATCGGATGAGTGTGGTCGATTCTGATTGTTCGTGGCGTTTCCGACGTCGGGGAAAGTCTATAGAGGTCGGGGAAGGCCGGATCTGGATCGGAGTCGAAGGATTCAAGGGTTTCAAGAGGTGTTTTCATGTTGATGGTCGTGATTGCTTCGTCGTAGAAAATCCAAACAGTTTTTTTTTTTTTCCTGAGCATCGAATAGAAAATACAGAAAATTTTCTGTTTCGAGAATCAAGAAAAGATATTCGTTTGTTATTGATACTTATCCTCTTATTCATATTTAATCCTCAAATCAACTTTATCCTTAATGACGTTTTAAAATTTAAACTTAAAATTTCGAAATATTACACCAAGACTCCTTGGGAAGATTTGTCTATGGACTTCGTCCTCTGACTGCTTCGCTCTCAATGGAGCAAGGATTCTGTGTTCGTTGTCATCGACCGGTTCTCAAACATGGCTCATTTCATTCCTTGTAAGAAAACCATGGATGCGTCTCGAATTGTTGAGCTATTTTTTCAGAGAGATCTTTAAGCTACATGGTCTGCCTGATACTATTACCTCTAACAGAGACACCAAGTTTATGAGCCATTTTTTATGGCAGCCGTGGAAAGGCTTGGGAACGAAATTGCAGTTCAGCTCCGTGTTTCATCCTCAAAATAACGGCCAAACAGAAGTTGTGAACCGCTCCTTAGGTAACTTGTTACGAAGCATGATTGGCCTATAATCCTCATACTTGGGAGCAACAATTGCCTATGTGCGAGTTTGCTTTCAATTGTTCTGTGAATCGATCTACTGGTCGTAATCCATTTATGGTTGTGTACAGTCATCAGCCCACGACGGCGTTGGACCCTGCTCCAATTCCTTATCCAGGAAAACGTATTGTTCAAGTTGACGATGTTGCTTGACACATGCAGCATATCCACAAGAAAGTTCATGAGAAACTAGAGGAGAGCACAGTCAGGTACAAACATCATGCCGATAAGCATCGCGAGAGGTAATCTTTCAACATGGTGACTTTGTATGGGTCTTCCTACCATAAGAGCGACAGCTAGCTAGAAGCTATGGGAAACTTGCAGATCGGAAATTTGGACCCATAGAAGGCTTGGAGCGTATTAACGACAATGCTTATCGATTGAAGTTACCGTTTCATATTCGAACTTGTAATATCCCAAGAAAATGCTTAAATGATTTGATAGTACTACCTATACCAATAAGATGCATCTTTCTTTTCGGTAGCCCTTATTTTAGAACTCTGTAATTAAGCGTGCTTAACGTGTAGTAATGTTGGGATGAGTGACCTCTTGGAAAGTTTCACTGGACGTACGCGAGTGAGGCCAAAGCGTACTGAAAGGACTAATATTGATTTATGAGGCCAGTTGTTAGTCTGAAAAGTGGTTCTTGGTGATGATAGAGGGTTCTTGGTGATGATAGAAAGGCTTACTGGGAGACTAATTTAAAGGATTGTTCTAATATCATGATTTTAGGGTTGTAATAAATTAGTTTAGGTGTCGCTTAATTTATGTTTTATTCGTTAGTGTTCACTTTTTCTGCGCAATATTTTGGACTACTCAATAAAATGGCCGAGACTTTTTTTTTTTATTATTGATATATATATTTTTGATAATCCTTGATACTTGTGATTGAAAAATCATGACATAGGATGACGTAAGGGATGATCTGGTATTTGATATATGATTCAAGGATTTTAAGTTATGATATCATGGAACTGATTTCAGAGTTTCTTGATCCACGATCCAGTGGTTACATAAAAAGCCTAATTGTTGGTTACCCCAACGGGATGGAGCAGGCCTCCTAAATAAGCACTTTCGATATTTGAGAAGAATCTTAGACGAGTGGACTGATGAATATTCATTGCCCATGCACCCCATCCTCTGTACGCAGCTGATATTCTTTTCCTTTCACTTTCTCAGTACAAATCTTTCAAGAAATAAGGGCATATACCTTGACATACCCATTGTCAACCTTGCGCCGAATGAGAAATATTACAAAGACAGAAGGTACAGGATCAATATTAATATTTTAGCCTTTCAAATAATAAGCGACAATCCCGAGCTGGCAGCATCAAACAGAGTGAACGTGGTGCAAGGCGAGCCCTCCACCAAGAAAACAAAGAGTGTAACTAGGAAGGTAATGTCAACTGCCGATAGCAAGATCCAGCGACTAGGTGAACCTAAGGGAACACATGAAGATCTGATTGTCGTAGTGGATGACGAAGTCAAGCCTGTAGCAAAGCAGCCCCCATAACTACTACAAGAGGAGGCTAAGCTAGAATACCAACTTTTAGGGCGTGTTCGACCAGAGTTAGCATCGGCCAAACATTGGCCTAGCACTGAGCCGGGGGATGAGCCCTGGGGGAATGAGCTATCTTGTTCTGTGGATATTCTCCTATGCTAGAGTTAGATTATCATGATACAGGAAGTGTGCTAGACGTAAGTTAGTTAGTATAATAAACGATCGTTGTGAAAGTCGTATTAGTTTCTCTGGTTAATAATAAAAGTTCATCATATTTCCTGAACCTTGGCTAAGTTTTATAACACCTGACATGCATAATCCTGGACCTGAACACATGTAAACTTGAAGTCTGACAAGAAAACCTACCTAATGATCGAGGGAATCCAAGTAGGTTTATCCACCGGCAAAATAGTGACATGTGAGTTAGTTGTTCCTCGAGTGTGAGTAACGATTGGAGAGGAAGAATTTCCCATAGACTTGATTGTCTTGGACTTGCATGATTTTGAGATTGTCCTCAGAATGACTTGGCTTAAAAGGTATAAAGCTGTTATGGACTGCGAGAAGAAACCAATAAAGGTACATAGTCCAAAAAGAGGGAGATTACTTTTCCATGGGAGAGGAGCAAAACCTGACTTACAGATGATGTCTGCTATGGCGGCGTGCAAACTTCTCAAGAAAGGGTGTCAAGGTTTCTTATGCAGTCTTGAGTCGATGGTGCAACATGAGCTTAGCATTGGTGATATACTCGTGGTGCGGGACTATCCTGATGTTTTTTCAGATGATCTGTCGAGACTACCGTCAGCTCGTGGACTGGACTTCAGTACAGAATTAGTACATGGTGCAGCACCGATCTCGAAGGCACCATATCACATGGCCCTAGAAGAGCTCAAGGAGTTGAAAAATCAACTTGAAGAACTTTTAGAGAAAGGTTATATACGACCTAGTGTTTCACCATGGGAAGCACCTGTCTTGTTTGTGAAGAAGAAGGATGGAAGCATCAGACTATGCATTGATTACCGGGAGCTAAACAAGATTACCATCAAGAACCGCTATCCTTTGCCTCTAATCGATGACCTATTTGACCAACTTCAGGGAGCTAGTGTGTATTCCAAGATAGATCTTCGATCAGGGTATCACCAAATGCGTATTAAGGCAGAGGCCATTTCAAAGACCGCATTCAGGACTCATTATGGTCATTGTGAATTCGTGGTCATGCCATTTGGTCTCACAAATGCACCCGTAGTTTTCATGAACCTGATAAACAGAGTTTTCAAATCATATCTGGACCGTTTTGTCATGGTGTTCATCGATAACATCCTTGTTTATTCTCGTGATCAGTGAGAGCATGAAGAGCACCTACAGACCACCTTGGGGACGTTACGAGCAAATGGGTTATATGCCAAGTTTAAGAAATATGAATTTTGGTTGAAAGAAGTAGTTTTCTTGGGACATGTGATTTCTGGAGAAGGGGTTAAAGTAGATCCTAAGAAAATAGAAGCGGTTACCGAATGGTCTAGACCGACAAATGTTGTTGAAGTTAGAAGGTTTTTGGGGTTAGCAGGATATTACTGGAGGTTCGTTGAAGGTTTGTCTAGAAATACCTTACGAGGAGGTCGATGAAGTTTGATTGAACAGAAAAGTGTGAGAAAGCTTTTATGGAATTAAAGGACTGACTTACCTCGACTCCTATCTTGGCCTAACCTTTAGGTGACGAGGGATTTTGCGTTTTATAGTGACGCTTCCAAGCAAGGCTTGGGATGCATGCGATGCAGCATGGTAAGGTAATAGCATATCCGTTGAGACAATTGAAGCCATATGAGCTTAACTATCCCACACACGATTTGAAACTAGCAGGGGTAGTTTTTGCCTTAAAGATTTGGAGGTATTACTTATATGGTATTTCATGTCGTATTTTCACGGATCACAAGAGTTTGAAGTATATCTTCATGGAGAAGGAACTAAACATGAGACAACGGAGATAGCTTGAGTTACTGAAATATTATGACTTGGATATTCAGTATCATCTGGGTAAGGCTAATTTTGTAGCTGATGCTTTGAGCCGTAAGACCAGAAGTATAGAGGGGAGTCTTCACAAGTTGATGATTACGCAAGAGCAGTTGTTTGAAGACTACGGTGATTTCCAAGTCTCATACAGGTTTTCTAGGGTACCTGCAAGTCTAGCCTACCTTGCATGAGGAGATTTTGCAAGCTCAAGAGAGTGATGAACAGATACAACGGATTAGACAAGAGGTTCAAGATGAAAAGGCATCGGGATTCGTTGTTCATGAAGATGGATCTTTGAGATTCCATGGGAGGTTGTGTGTTTTAAAGGATGAGGATTTAAAGCGAAAAATCCTTAAGGAAACACACCAGGCACCTTATTCCGCACATCCTGGAGGCAACAAGTTGTATCAAGATCTTCGCCAACACTTTTGAGAAGGCAACATGAAACGAGAGGTTGCTGAGTTTGTAGCCAAGTGTATTACCTGTCAGCAGATAAAGATCGAGCATCAAAGACCGGGAGGGTTGTTATAGCCCTTGGAAATACCGATATCGAAATAGGATTCGATTTCCATGGATTTTATGGTAGGACTACCACCTACAATTCATGCTATGAACTCGATATGGGTGATAGTGGATAGATTGACCAAGTCTGCTCACTTTCTTCCCATCAAGAATTCGTGGAGTGTGGATTATGTAGCAGACGTATATCTGAAAGAGATCGTGAGGTTACATGATGCTCCGAGTTCAATCAGATACTAGGTTTCAATCTCGATTTTGGCAAGGTTTACAGAAAGCATTTGGGACACATCTGAATTTTAGCACGGCATTTCATTTTGCTTCTGATAGACATACTGAGCGTACAATACAAACACTTGAAGATATGTTAAGGATATGTGTCCTTGACTTTAAGGGTTCATGGGATCATCACTTGCCGTTAGTAGAGTTTGCTTATAACAACAGCTACCATGCAAGCATTGACATGGCACCATTCGAGGCTTTGTATGGGAGGAAATGTCGATCCCCCATCTGCTGGGATGATATTGAAGATACTTTAATAGTGGGACCAGAGTTAGCGCAAGAGACCACAGACAAGGTCAAGCTTATTCAAACCCGGATGAAGGTAGCTCAAAACCGTCAAAAGAGCTATGCAAATGTGAGAAGAAGATCACTAGAATTTCATGTTGGTGCTTATGTTTTCTTGAAGGTTTTGCCTACTAAGGGTATTATGAGGTTTGGTAAGAAAGGAAAACTCAGTCCTCATTACATAGGGCCATTTGAAATTCTTGAAAGGGTTGGTAAAGTTATCTATCGGTTGGCATTGCGAGTAGGGTTAGCTGACATTCATAATGTCTTTCACAGTTCCATGTTGAGAAAATACAAACCCAACCCTAAACATGTGATTCAGGATGAGCAAGTACAACTCAATGAGGACCTGTGCTATAAGAAAAGATCGAAAGAGGTAATTGATCACATGGTGAAAATACTCAAGCGAAGGGAGGTGCCCTTAGTTAAGGTGCGGTGGACTAACCATACCACTCGAGAAGCAACTTGGGAGCTAGAAAAGGATATGAGAAAACGATATCCTTATTTATTCTCAAATAAGTTCCTTAAGAGGTCCAAGGTCGAGCATCCACGACGTCCAGCTAAACCTGTGAACCTGTTTAAGAAAACAGACGGATAAAAACCTTTAGCTGCGAAGCTGAGCGAGAATCTAGCACAAGGATCAAATGGAATATAAACTCAAAGAAGGATAGCGGTTACAAATATCAAGAAAGCTGGTAGATGTAAGCAAAAGGAAAGAGAACAGCTGAGAGTATACGATAAAATAATAGCTAATGGACAGCAATGTTATACGCCGTAAAGTGGAAACATGTATACTCCCCAAATATATATAACTGTAAATGAGCAAAACACCTACCAATGTAAAGGACGGATGATATAACTAACAACAAGAATCGCAAGGATGTCCATCAGGGGGGTATGGATATCCATAATCATACTTACAGTTACACTCGGGATGACCATCTGCATAAGCCTGTAAGCTGACCCGAGTGACAAATATCACTCGTTGAGTCATTCTAGGGTCAAACCCCAACTGCTCTATTCCCTAGAAGGCCAGAGTAATCTCTGGACTTACCCGACTACTGATGTTGTAAAAAACTATCCCTTGATCGAGGGAGAACTCTTGACTAAAGTGGTGATGGATAAACTTAACATGGATAGAGTATTAAAAATAGACATACTATAAGAATACAAATACCCCACAGTCGATCACCAATAAAAGCATAAAATTATCTCAATTGACGACACAATCGAATGAAAAGTATGACGTATGCCGATCGTACTAAAGGATAGGTCTATAAAAAAAATAATAGAGTTCAAAGAAGGGGCGGTGCTAGACTCTCACCTGAGAAACAATCGACGATGAAAAAGGTAGATGGCAACAAGGCTCAAAGCACAACAATCACCCTGGATTATTAATGAAAATAATGCCAACGTTATATCACTCAACTAAATCATATAAATGACTTAGAATGACTTGAAATATTTAATACTTATCAAATAAGGTAATATTAAAGTATAAAAAATAATACTTGTCAAAACACCTCAAAATTTAGTCTCGCACACTCCATTTAATCAAATTATTAGGATAGGACAGATTTACATTCTGTTACAAAAAGGTCAGAACTTGTCATACAAATATCAAAATTCAGACTTCTTTATATCATCGAAAATTAGACTCGTAGAGCTTTTCAGTCATAGATAATAAGCACATAGATCTTAAGTATTTCAAATCAATCTAAAGGCTCAAAGTGAAGTTATTGGAGAAATAATACAGTTTGACGTTTCGACGTACTAAAATTCATAACTTTACACATATAATCCCAAAAATTATTCCATCAAATTTTCCAGAAATGAGACTTCTAAAAATATGCAACAAAGTAAAATTCGTTTTATAAAAATTTATGAAAAATAGCAATTTATTAAGACAATTCAGGGATTTTGTTTATCAAAACTGTTTGATGTTTGCTTATTAATCAGCCTGTAACATTCTGCACAAAGCTTAAAATTAAAATTTGTTAATGTTTATAAAAACAAAACTTCAATACCTTTACAGTGATATAAAACTCATTTCATAACTATTAGTAATAAATTCTACAAAAATCCACAAATATAGACTGATAAACCAGCCCTATAGGTTGACATGCGTTTGTCTTTTGCTTTATAGCTCAAAATTCATATCTCAAAATGATATTCTGTAAAATCCATTGAAAAATAGACATCCAAATCTTTATTATGTATTAAATTTAGATTTTATTTCAAATAATAGGAATTTCCACAAATTTTCAAAGATCACTGTGTTGCAGTCAATAGAATTCAAAATCTGATTTTTTCTTTTTGCTTTAAAATCAAGATCATCATCTATTGAACTTCAACCCCAAACTGATTTGTCTTAAATCATTACCATTATCAAATCATCATAATTAAGTATCAGAGAAAAAAAAAGATCCAGATTTTTTCCATCCATAATAACTTTTTAAAAGATAAATAAATAAGAGAGAATCAATTGAAATCGAATTACCAACCCTGAAACGGAACGAATAGAAATCCTCAATGAGAGAAAAATCCTAATTGACTCTCTTGTGTGTTTGATGGAAAGGGATAGGGTTCTCTGTGGAAGCAAGCGCTCTGAGAAATTGTATGGAGAGAAAAAAAAAAAAAAAAGATCGTGCGACTTGTGGCTTATCTTTTCCAATTTTGTTTCGTTTTTTTATCATAAAAGTTCACCTAAACATATCTTCATAAAAAAATATAAAAATAATAATATTGAATAGATACACTTAAATATAACTTAAATAAAATATATGTAGGATTGGGATCTCACAACCGCTACTTTAGTACTTCTCCCCTCTATTTTGGATACCAAAACTATACTTGTTGGTAATTCATTGAAATCCTTGCGAGTAACATGTCTCAAAAAATACAGGTATCTCTACTGGTTTCCCTACATTCTCTGCTTGTTCCCTACTTGTTTTGTGAAAGAATCGAAGACACAAGATAAGAAGAACAATAATGAGAACACAATAATTTTAACGTGGAAAAACCACCGTAATTGCGGTAACGAGAAAAATACGAACACCACCGCAATTGCGGTAACAAATCATGATGAAGATGAACAAGGGATTACAAAGCCGTCATAGATCATAATAGACCACTAACCCAAACCCTAATCTTCTATATCACATGATAAACCTATAACAAAGGGATATATACTGGAACTCAGTCAAAAAATAGTTCGAAAAAGATAATATTTTATGAGGGGTTGATTTAACCGCATCCGGACGCCCAGATCAGCTGCGCTCCGGCGCCCAGAACATTTGCGCCCGGAGGCTTTGACTCAAATCATAAGAGCATGATTTAATCAGCATCCTACCGCGTCCGAGCGTGACATTGCACTACGCTGTGGCGTTTTGATACCTGACCTGAAACGTCCTCAAAACCTCCAGAACTCCTTTGTTTCGACTCCCACGGTCTCACATCATATTAGATATATCGTTTTTTTTACGAGGGACTTCCGTACTTGGTGAGTGATGCGCACATTCGTCGTGAAAGATTCGACGACCTCAATATTTTGAAATCTTGCCCCTCTCACTCGAACAATACCTTAAGTCATTCTCTTTATTCAATGCTGAAAAACTGCAGGAGTTATATAACCTAGGCTGTATGAAATTCATAGTAGAAAATATTGCGGCTCTTGGTTGTATTCCGTATGAAAGGCTGACCAGCGGGGGCCTGCCAAACACGTGCAACGAAACCCAGAACGACTGCGTTAATCCATACAACGTAAAGCTTAGGGACGAAGTACTCCCAAACTTTACTGCCATCTACCCAGAATCCAACTACGTCTATGTGGATATCTGGAACAAGTCCATGCAATGCACCATTAATCCATCATCGTGTGGTAAGCGATCACCTCATATATTTGTTACAGTGAGAATAGCTCTCAACGGTTGAATGTGGAGCAAATCCATGTCACTGACATTATATAAGGGATGGACATGCGCAACCATTCATGTGATCAAAACACAACTTTAACTGATTTCTTGATCATTGTTTGTTTCAAATAACTGACGATTAAGAATAGTTTATCCATATTTGATAAGACAAAAATAATACAAATGCATATATAGAATTTGGGTCATTTCACTTATCGTCAATTAACTATGAGTTGAAAGTTCAAGAGGTTTAATATGGTTTATCGAAGCCGAGTAGAATAGTTTCCGCGCTTCAAGTCCCAAAGAGACATTGCCGCAAAGGTAGAATAGTTAAATTACATCGGGCAGGAAAAATATAATACAAGTCTATATATAGATCATGAGTCATTCCATTAATAGTCAATTGGTTTAATACTGACCAAATTTCCTCATTTATACAAGTAGGATTTATAATTCTTGGGTCATGCAAAGTATGTGCAACATAAAAATTATGCACGGAAATTAATGAAAGTGTTGAATTTTGGTTATTTTTATTGATTTTATCTTTTGTGGTTTGAGGGGGAAAGGAGAGTGAAAAATAAAAAGGATATATTTATGGATTGATATGAAACCCAATAAAAATAAAGGTAATTTGATATTTTTGTTGAAAAAATTTTTCTTTTTGATAATGTTCAAATATTTGTGAGACAAACATATGCGAAAAATTGTTATAATTTTTTGGATGAAGGGAGTAGTAATGTACATAAAATAAAAAAGAAAATATTTGCATTGGTCTTACAATATTTAATAGAACTTTGAACTATTACGAAAAATATATACACAAATGATTTATAAAAATATATTTAAAATAAACATATACTTTTAAATGCATCGTTAAAGAAATCTTATGTACGAAAGGGATGAAAAAACCAATTTGAAATTTTTTTAATTGAAGATGAAGAATTAAAAATTTGTTAAATGACAATCCAAAACTGCCGTGAAACGTGAGTTCTTCCAGGCTAAAACTTAGGTTCTTCAAGACCTGAAACGTGAGTTCTACTAGACTCAAGAGTATTCTTTTACAGCAAACAAAAACTGCCCTGCTCATTTATTGAACTCCTAAAAATAGAATCTTCTCAAACGGATACAATTTAAAATCAAGGAAATAAGAGAAAGTGGAACCTAAAATGTAACAACAGAAACAACAATAAGGAAAATCAACAATAATAAAAATAACAACATGAGAACAGCTAAGAATAACGTGAACTGGGGCCTCGAGCACAATTTCAGCAACGAATCTGCTTCAAATGGTTAAGACGTACTTCTAACTTTGAACCTGCATCATTCTCTCCCGGTTAATGAGAATTCGACCCTGGATTATAATCACCGTCAGAGAACGAATCACCGAAGTAGGGAGTCAAGTGACGAAAATTGAACACATCATGGGTTCTGTAACGCCCCGGCCAATCCTCGCTATCGTAACAACTGATCCCACAGATCAACACTATTCCTTTCAGTAGGTCATCCATCTCAGCATTACTCCACGTTGAGTACGCTTAACTGTGAAGTTTAAAAGTAATGGGATCCCAAAAAAGAAAGTGCACGTTATTGGTATAGATAGTACTATCAAACTATTTAAGCATTTCCTTAAGGTATTACATACATTCCCACTTAAAAAACGCAACGTTCTCGTTTGGACTTCAAGGACGATACACAGCCTCAAAACCTTCCCCTGTTAAGCGAGTGACCCGGACCCCTTATCCACAGGTCCAGCACGTGATCGCAGGGTTGTTCTGATATCATAATGTAACGTCCTATAAATTATCTGTCCAATATCTGCTTGACACGTGGTTACCGCCGCTCCAAAGTCTATTTGAAGTAAGGTGACAAGAATACAAGGGGTTTAAGTATCAGAAACATAGGAAACTAACATGAAATATCCAACTTACATTAACCCTTATTACATGAAAAACCAAGTGTTCATGAAATGAAATAAAATGTTACAGTAAGCTGAAAATAATTGACATTGCTCTATGAAACGATCCATCCCATGTCCCTTTATTACCTGAAATAAACACGTAACCGTGAGCCCGAGAGCCCAGTAACATAGGATATGTGTCCATTTTAAGGGTTCGGCATGCTTATTATATCATGCGTTTCCATTCGCAAAGAGGATGCTATGCAAATAACACCAAGCAATCATATGCCAAACGAAAATATATAAATACTTATATTTATATATATGTACAGAATAATAATAATAATTCAAGCTGATAAGGTTAAACCTTATTTCATAACCCTTAGCCTTTATTAAAACTTTTAAGATTCTTCATGTTTACATGTCATGTCGTGTTAATTTTCGTGACCCTTATAAGTTGATGACATGGGAGGAGTTATCACAGGAATTTAATATAGTTACCTAGTATAGTCGTACAAGAAACAATTAAACAGGCTTAATGCCGTTGCGTGTATGCTAAATGGTTAATTAGACCCTCCCTAATTAGTTATGTAACCATAACCCTGCAAGTCACTGATAATTAAAGGGATTTCTCCTTAATCAGGATTCAGGATTTTCGAAAACCTAACATGAAATTATCATTATTGATTTTATGTATAGCAGATGATTACCATGGGGTTTCATGATTTTATATAAAATCACATTTAATTATATTCGGGGATTTTCTGGAAATAATTCCCCATACATATGCAGGTCAGGTATTTTTATAACATTCTCTAATGTTTTCATGATTGATAGTTCATTACAAAAATAATAAATATTCGCACACATGGTGCCACACATCAAGAATAAGGATGTTCAAGAATAGTTATTATGATCTATAATATTCTTTAGATTGCATCGTTATATTTTTAGCATGCATATTAAATATTCACAGGCAAATAGGAGCATCAAGATTTTTATTCTTTTATTTAACATGCAAGCTAAATGATCAAACAGTCACACAAATTCAAGTCCCGCACGCATAAATATTTAATTTAAGGTAACGATGTGTGTTACCTTGTCATTTTAGGAGATCAGAAAATTCTTCAAACAATTCCAAGACTTAATCCTGCTTCTACATAGGGTTCGCATCTACATTAAAATAAATAATATAACTATCATCACGACGTAACGACTTACCAACATATTTAATATGTACACACATGTGTGCACAATATTAACTAAATATTAATTTAGGGAATAAGAGGAAAGTCCCCTTGTATTCCTTCTGTTAACATAACGAAGAACAGGGGTTGGGGATTTCAGGCAGTGTTGATACGCGATGGCCGGGGTAAGGTTGCTGGTCTTCGAGAGGTCTCCCATGATGCCAGGAGCGGTCTGGAAAGGGACAGGGGACGTCGGGGGTGGAGCGAGAAAGGTTGTCCATGCGCCGAGGTTGACGACGAGGGACAGCGAGGACGAACCGAACCTTGTCGACGGACAGGGAAAGTGAGGGCGGCGTTGGGGTGGCCGAAGATGGATAGGAGAAGGTCGCGTCGACAACGATGGCCGAAATCCGGTCCGACAACAAGGTTTGGTAAAAAATCCTATAATAATGGAGGAGATGTTCATTTACTGTTTCTCGCAAAGGAAAAACAGTTTTCTTTTCCTAGGCATCTATATTTATAAGAATAGAAAATACATACATTTTCTGTTTCGAGAATCAAGAAAAAGATATTCGTTGGTTATTGATATTTATCTCCTTATTTAGATTTAATCCCCAACCCGACTATATCCTTAATGGTTTTTTAAAATTTAAACTCAAAATTCGGAATATTACATATCACCCTCCTTTAAAAAGTTTCGTCCTCGAAGCTTGAACAGTGAGAGATCAGGACCGCATGCACCGTTTTTGGATTACTTTCCAAAACATCTATTACCTTCCGCGTTAAGATTTGATATTTTTGTGCATTGTTGGAGTAATTCATTTTTATGATATTTCAAATGAGATTTTTGTCTATATACTTTGGATTTCCATGTTTTCTTTCAAAGATCATGTAACATTGATATTTGTGACTGTTATTCGTTGAAGGTTTCTTTCTTGTTTTAAAACTTTGCGTGGATTTTATTTTATGTTTGCGTTGTTCACGTGCCGGTCATGTCCGTTTTGAGTTTGGGATATAAGAGTACTTGAGGTAATCGTTGTTGCCGATAATTATTATGCATATACTCTGAGACATGTAGAGATTAAAAGACGTCTTTTTGTTTGGAAAGTTGACAGATTCTATTCGTGCTAGTGCAAGTTTAAAGTCCTCCAACTGCATGTTGAAATTCAAGCATAGCTACAAAAAGAACGAAACATCAAAAATATAAGGAGTTAGTAACTTTTGCAGTTAGACGAAAGATACAAGATCTTCTATGTTTTCAAACGCGAATTATCTGGTTTACAAAAACAGGACAACACTGTGCACGAATAGAGTCCCTACTCCCCTTTTGGAATTTTGAAAAAGCAGATTGCAGCCGCTTTTGAATCATGCTTGTGCTATGATGAATCAAAGAGGTAAATAGCCACAAACACGTTTATGTAAAGAGATGGTGATACATTCTTCGATGCTTACGTATTGGAATCCAGTTATAGGCAGGATCCCGCATGAACCAGACGCGAAGCTAACACCCGTGCAATTCTTGTATGGCAACAGCGATTTTATTGAATAAAATGGTGGAGGAGATGGCGTATTCACATATCCAGCTGCACCCACACCATACAAAGACCACCTAAATCAGAAAACGCACCAAAAAGAGGCGATTTAGCGTGATCTGATACAATGCTATTTACCAAATATGTCGATGACATTTTTGCCATTAGTCCAGCATCCTGTGGCTTTTCCATTTATGTAATCGACTCCGTAGGGTGGATAATCACACTTTGCCACTGTAGGGAAGTCATCGTTGTTGCCAACGTCCACCAACGAATCTCCGTATACAAAAATCGCTGGAATCGACGGTTGCTCAGCTCGTGTAAGTTCAACCAAAAGAAACAGAAAGAAAATTACTGAGAGAAGGAAAGTCAGTTTTCTTGTTTGGTTTCTCATGGTTTCAAAGAGATATGATAACCTCGGAAATGGTTTCTCATCAGAAGTAAAGATGGAACAACATTTTATAGGAAAGTAATTTTCTAGTTTGACAGTTGATTAAGCTAGTAAGAGGAAGATGGGCCCAAATACCAATATCGAAGCGGTTATAGTAATTATATATATAAAAGACGGTTTCATGTCAGTAAAAATCAAACAAAATTTGAGTGATGAAAGATCCTAATATGTGGGGGCGATACGTAGATGAGCATGTTGCGCAGAACTCACCAATTAGAACTCGAAAGTCAAAAGATATTTGTTAGGAATTAGGCGTCTTCGAAGATGATTACGAACACGAATAATAAGTCATGAAGAATAATAAAACAATAACGAATACATAACAACATCAAGAATTTACGTGCAAAAAATCCTCAACGAAAAGGAAAAAATCACTAATCAACAATCACTAATCAACAACCGGATTAAAATGATTGTCTCTACCAGAACCTACTCCATTTCATTTGTATTTCGTTCACCAAACCCTAGAAGAGTCTTTGTGTTTTGATATCTCTCTCGCATGTGAGAAACCTAATACATATATAGTCCTTTATCTAGAATAGAAGAGATAAAACGCGGAGAAAAAACTCGAACGTCGTGCCCGAGCATGGGAAAAAGGCTTGCGCCTATATGCTTTGTTGTAATTCCTGAATGGGTGTTTGCCTGTCGTCCACCTTCTTTTACAAAAACAACAAACTGCTCTCCTTCATGACAATCTCAACAATCCCCGTCTTGTCGTAAGTGCTCCAAAACCTTCGAACCATAAAAAGCAAATGACCGAGTGTCCTCATACCCCAAACCCGGACATGACCTTGCATTCCCTTTCAAGTGGTAGAGGATGCACCATCACGAACTCACCAAGAGCCAACATTGATCAAGTCCAAGCAATGCTTGAGCTTGACAGCTGGGACGATCTTGGTAAGCATATCCGCACCATTCTCCTTGGTATGAACCTTGACCAAGTCTATATCTAGAGAATCAACCCATTCTTGAATCTTATGATACATCATCAATATGCTTTGTCCTTGCATGAAAGATCTGATTCTTTGCCACGTAAATTATACTTTGGCTGTTACACAAAAAGTGAGCACTTTCTTGCTTGTAACCAAACTGCTCAACAATGACTTTGAGCCATAAAACTTCCTTACCAGCCTCGGTCAAAGTCATGTATTCGGCCTCCGTAGTCGACAACGCAATAACATGTTGTAACACATATCTCCAACAGATCAGTCCTCCACTGAACATGAACACATATCCACTCGTAGACCCTCTGGAATCCAAGTCAGCCGCACTGTCTGAATCAATTAAGCCAACAACTCTGCTCTTTGTCTTGTTGCCGTCAAACATGATGCCACAATCTGTAGTTCCAGCCAGGTAACGCAAAATCCATTTTACAGCATTCCAATGCTTCTTTCCTGGATTCGTAATATATTTGCTAACTACACCAACAGCTTGAATGATTTCGGGATGAGTAAATACCATGTCATACATGAGAGATCCTACCGTATTAGCATACGGTACTCGAGACATGTACTCCATCTCTTATTCTAATTCGGGATACATGTGTGATGACTAATTGAATTGTTAGAGTTATCTTAGAAGCGCTCGGGATGTTGGAATCTAATACATGAGGAAAACAGATAAAGGTCAACCAAAAGGGGCGTAAGAAATACATCAAAGTGCCCGGACACAGGTCTAGGCCACACCCTGGCGCGGGCTCTGGTCGACAAACATGGAACCACGACAAACTACATTATGCTCATGCACAAGCATGGGCCATGTCCAGGCGCGGGTTTGGAAACAGCCAGGTCAAGGTTTTGGGCTAGTGCGAGATTTGTTCAAGATTGGAATCGGGATTTGTTTATATATCTCTTTATTTATGAGTCTGTAAATAGTCATGCATCAAAGTTATTGAGAAAGAATCTCAAGAGGGTTGTCATAGAGATTGTGAAAGGCTTTCTCTAAGATTTGAGCAAAACACAAGTGAGATTGAGTGAGTTGAGAAGAAAATCATTGTAATCGTGTGATTCGATTAGTGGATTATTTCTTATAGGGTTTTTTCTCCTGACGATCTAGTTTTTCGCACGTTAAATCTCGTGTGTTATCATTTTGATTTCTTATTCGTGTTGATCGTTGCTTGATTGTGGTATTCGGATCCATTGGTTCTCAGGTTTAAATTCATAACAAGTGGTATCAGTGTATCATGTTGCATCACGCAGCGGAAAGTTCGGATCTTTGGTGGAAAATATTGGATCTTTGTGATGGAAAGTTCGGAAAGTTTTACCCAATTCCAGTTAGTGAAGGAGAAGGCTGAGTAGTGAGGTCCAAGTCCAAGAGGAGGATGAAAGACAAGACTCAGGTGGAGTGTTATAAATACCATAAGATAGGGCACAACGTGATAGAGTGTCTGGAGAACAAGAACAGAGGGAGAAAGTCAAGTTCTATGAATGTGGCAGAAGGGAACCACGATAGCGATGGAGAGCTCTACATGATCTCAGATTCATCGGATCTTCAGAAAGATTCTATGGCAGGAAAAAGCATCGATTCTGAATGGTTTATTGATTCAGGATGTTCTTTTCATCTCTTCCGGAGTAGAAATTTGTTTCATAAGTTTGTATCCAATATTGGAGGTTCAATACGGATGGGTAATGATGAGACGTGCAAGGTCCTTGGATTAGGTACAATCAAGACCAAAATGTTTGATAGGACTGTTTGTATCTTGGGAGGGGTCAGATTTGTTCCTAATGTGAGCAAAAATCTGATCTTAGTTGGTCAGTTAGATTCCAAGTGTTGCAGAATGTCTGTGAAGGGTGGAGTGATGAAGATATGTAGAGGTTCCATGATCGTGATGAAGCTCAGAAGATGGACAACCAGTATAGATTGATTGGGAACAGGGTTGTGGAGACAGAGCTTTGAGGATAGTCGTACAAGAACTGAGAAGAAAGCCTACGTAGGAGTGTCCAGATGCCGAGGGATAGATCAGGTGACACGGTCTCAGTGGGTTCGCGTAGAGATGATGAAGTTCCAGTTAGTCATCATGGGACTATCGGATTCGATGGAGCCAAGGTTTTGGAGTCTAAATTATGTAAGAGGTGTCAAGCACGAGAGGTGCAGACTGAGGGTACAGGTGCAGGTGGAGCAGATGCCAAAGATCAAAGGATGACAACGAGGACTGAGGGTGGTGGAGCATCATAGGGGATGACAGGTCGATATAGTGCTGAGGGCGGAAGCCAAGATGGTGAGTTTTTCCTTTGAGGTCTCAAGATCCCAAAAAAGAAAAGTGTAATAGAGTGCCCCTTGCCACAGAAAACGGGGTGCAAGGTCGTGCTAGGTGTGGTACGAAGGTGACTACTTAATCTAGGTGATTTGGGTGTTTTGAAAGGCTCAAGATGGTATTCGAGCTCTTTACGATAAGGTGAAGATAGCTAGAGTTTTCGTAGAAGTGTTTGGGACGTTGAAATCTGATACACGAGGAAAAGAGATGAAGGTCGACGAAACTGGGGTGTAGAAAATACATCAAAGCGCCCGGGCGTAGTCCTAGGTCACGCCCGAGCGCGAGCTTTGATCGTCAAACACGGAACCAGGACAAACTACATTGCGCCCGGGCTTCCCGAGTATGGGTCTGGAAACTGGCAGGTACCCGTGGAGAAAAGCTATTTTCACATCAATCTATTCAAGTTCCATATCATAAGCTGCTACCAGTGCAAGAAGTAACTTGATCGACCTGTGCTTTGTTGAGTGGTATTTATGCCAAGATATGGGTATATTTCGATCTTAATTTTTGTTCACTTTCTATGCATTTTGGTTTATTTATGTTTAATTTCCTTTGTTTTTTTAGGTTGTCTAATGAAGTTAGAGATTGAAGCAGAAACCCAAGAAAGCATGTGAAGGAGCATTAGAACCATGGTCTCATGGAGTGAAACCGCGGTCTGGATTGACAACAAATTTGACGAGTTTTCATTGAGAGTTGAAACCATGGTTTTCTCATTTTGAGACCATGGTTTTGATTTAAATGTCACAATTTTTGAAGAGTCAGATTTATTTTTCCAATTAAATCTCCTAAATATCTCCATTGTTAGGAGACTAAAAAGGGGATAGTCTGCTAAAAAAAAAGAAAAAAAAAAGGAGATTGACTGCAATAGAATACAACAAAAAAATCACATATGAAGAGGAGAAGAGGGAGATCACATGGATGCTTCGTCTGAGAATTCGACCCATCGTCGGATTTTATCACGGAGTTCTTCTTTATCTTCTATTTTCATGTTCACTCTATTTCTTGTTGTGTTTCTTGATTCGATCATGAACTAATTTCTTTTTCTATCGTGGCCGGATTTGTAACAGATTTGATACTTGCTGTCGTTGTTGGACTTTGATTTATTTTTTATGGTTGAGTATTTGATTCTGTTCTTCTTGCTTTCAATTGACTGGTCATCTTTTGAATGATTCGTGGATTCTAATTATTTTGAGAGAAAGATTAGGGTTTATGCCGTGTAATTGAATGCCGTAGGTTAAGCGCGTGACAAGGATGTTGTATGCATGACATGTGTAGTTGTTACATGAGAATCCATCAATCGTAATGATTTCTAATAAGTTCGATGCACATAGGGATATGATGTGTGACCTTTTAAGAGATTTTCTATTGATCTCCGGAGGGACGACTTTAGAATAATTTTGGAAGTCTCGACTTTCAACCTTAAGATTAATCAAGTCTAACTAGATGAAGGAATTGAATCTGAAGCAAATGCGATGAAATCGTACGCCCTACACCTTTAATATTGTAGAATCCCATCATCTAAGTTGTTCACCATTCTATTTTAGTTTAGCTCAGAATCATTTAACCTTAATTTTATCTCGTTCAATCTAAGTAGAATACCAATTTTATATGCAATTATAGCCTCAGTGGGAAAATGCTCTATTCAATATTATATTACTTGTTAGCGATTACATACACTTGCGTATATATTTTGTTAGTTCCCAGTCATAGGAAATACTTAGGGGGGAGGACGGTTAATTGAGCTTTTAAGTTTCTTCGAATTCTTGTAAAGTGATGTATTAAAAGTGAAATTGTACTAAGAATCGATTTTTTGTGTGAAGATAGTTCTTTGTTAAGAGACGATTCTTATATTTTTCAGATTCAGTTTTTCGTACAATCTTCTACGTGATCAATCGGGTAACAGACACTACAAGAATAGTAAATTATAAGTGACACCAGATTTATAGCGGTTCGGCCCCAGTTTGGCCAGGGAGTTACATCCATTCTTCACACACAGCGATCGCACTATGTAAAACATTTGACAAGTACATCCTTGCTCACTTGCTCCTAGGTCTAACACTGCAAGATTTCACTTGTAGTTCTTAGCTCTAGGATACTTACAAGTCGTTTATCCTACGTTTACCTCAGAGTAGGAAAAACTCAATTATAGACACATCCTAATAACTGTACGACCCATACAAACCTAGGTTCAAGGTTCTCATGCTACAAAGCACTCCATGAGTGTTGTTGGACATACATCGTGATAACAAATTAACTCTACAAAACGTGCATCTTTATGGTTCATTTAACCGGTGAAAGCATGAGCACTAAAGGTTTCAATATACCTTAGATGTTCATACAAAACATTAAATCCATACCTTCTGAATAACCATATGTGAGTTGAAAGCCTTTCCTTCTTGAAAACACTTAAAACCCTTCTCTGTAATGATCTTTTTGATTCGCACTATTCAAAGATGTTTTCTCCCTTTTTAAATAACAGGCATTGACCAAATAGAGTGGAGAGGGGGATGGACGTGGGAAAACAGAAAAAGATCTGGTTAAAACTATTTTCAATATGTTTTCCTAGAATCTAAGGATATTTGACAAAAATATAACAATCAACTTTATCCCTGAACATCCACTATCAAAAAGATATTTTTTTTTTCCAACAAGAAATAAGTATAATATCTTTTAAATATCTTTTAAATATCATTTTGAAACATGATCTGAAAAACCAGAGATTTGTAACAAAATTTGTTACAAACACAAGAGATACTCGGCACCCTTTTTGTCTCTAGTCTCTATATATCAAACTCTTGTAGTAGAAGAATCCATCTTAGAAGACGAGGTTTCGATTCTTTCTTCTTCATGAGATATTTTAGAGCAGCATGATCAGAGAAAACAATTATTTTTGTGCCCAATAAATATGAATAGAACTTTTTCAAGGCAAAAATAACTATATAAAGCTCTTGCTCAGTAGTAGAATAATTACATTGAGCCTCATCAAGGGTCTTGGATGCATAATAAATTACGTGAGGTACTCTGTCCACTTTTTGACCAAGAACAACCCCCACAGCTTTGTCGCTAGCATCACACATAATTTCAAATGGATAATTTCAATCAAGTGTATTACAATAGATCCTAAGTGCTCATTATTTCGACCGACTAATCAAGTGTATTATACCTACTGACAATATACAAGACTCTACATAGGCCAAACTGCACCTTCCATCCAGTTGCTCTTGCTATTATCTCTAAGTTGCTCATGAGGTTTATAACATGGATCAACATCTTCACTTTGTTCATCAAAATTTGAACCCGAACTTCTAATCAACTCCATTTTGGACCAATGATCTTCAGATCCATCTTCATTTGATTTGAACTTCGTGATTCTTTATGCACCGAACTTGTTAATGTATACCTGCACAACATCAAAACTCAAAACAATATAAGTGCATTACTGTTTGTTATCGTCAAAACACTTAAGGTTCAACATATTTCTCATGACATGCTTTACCATCGGAGAGAAACCGTCTTTCTGAGACTATTCCTTCGCCACCAAACGAGCCTTATATTTTTGTCCATCCTTGATTCTGCACATCCAACTGGCTTCGACTTAATTGGAATTTCCACCAACTCCCAAGTCTTGTTCTTTCTAAGTGACTCTATCTCCTCTATCATACCTACCATCCATTTATCATGATCAATGGAGCTAATGGCCTCTGTAGCTGCTAGGATCAATATCGCCTACAACCAAGACAAAAGACAACAGCTTCTCAAAACCAAGTCTTTCAGGAGGTTTAGGATTGGGTTTATCTCTCCCCAAAACTATGCTGTAGGACTACTCAGCCAACTGCTCAACAACGTATCAGGCTTGAACTAGAACACACGGACTATGAACTTCTATGTGAGACTCATTCCGATTTGCTGCTTGAGACTCTCTTTGATGTTCCAACTCTATTGCTTTCTTCTCTGCACTGTCTTCCTCTCTGATTTTGTCGAGCATGTGTTCCTCATCAAAGACCACATCTCTGCTCATAATTTTCTTTCTAGCTATTGGATCCCATAACCTGTAGCCTTTCACGTCGTCCTTATACCTAAGAAAGATGCACTGCTTAGATCTAGCATCTAACATGGACCTCTCAATACTCTGTAGATGAACATATGCAAGAGAACCAAATATTCTCAAACAATAATAATCAATAGGTTTTCCTAACCATACCTCTTATGGAACACTATACTCAATGGCAGATGAAGGACTCCTATTGATGAGATAGCAAACAGTGTTAACTCCTTCCATCGAGAAACCCATTGGCAAACCCACATTCGACCTCATGCAATGAGCTCTTTCCAACAAAGATCTGTTCATCCTTTCAGTAATATCTATTTTTTACTAGATCTCTTGTATTTAACTCGTCATTTGGTTTATTTTGAGTGGTTTACTACCATAGTGCTATTAATTATGCAGGAAACAAGTATCAGGATCAAAATTAAGCAACTGGGAGCAAAACGAACAGAAAAAGAAGTGGAAGAACCAAAGATCAAAAGAAATTGGATGAAGTCGAGCAAAATATGGCATGGCTGCATTTTTGGGTATGGTCGTAACCCGCCAAGACTGGTTCGCCTTGCCAAAGTCGAGAAGAATATGTGCAGGCCATATCCTCTGATACGGTCGTATTTTCCTCCAGCGTATTTTTGGCTACACTCTATCTTTCCTACTTTAGGATTTTTTGTACCATGTACTTGTGGTAGAGATTATTATACACTTTCTCAATTAATTAGAGACACAATTAGGGTTTTAAATATTCTCTCAATAGTGGAGATATTGTAACGGCGAAGACGAAGGTTACGATGAAGAATTGAAGACTATTAGAGTCGCGAGCAATTTCAAGGCGGTTTCCTCACTTTGTTTGTTATCTCTATGTCTCAAACTCTTTGTGTGTTTTACTTTAATCTTCATCAGGAACTAAATCTTTTGTCATAGGTTGATGATCTAGTCGTTCTTGTTAAGGGTTTGGTTTTTATTGTTGATTGTTAGACAATATTGTTTAATTGGTTGACATGTTCGATGTTTGTGCTTAATGGTTTCTTGTAATTGATCACTACACTATTGAATTATGAATCTTGATTGTTTCGAGAGAAAGATTAGGATTTAGACCTAATATTGAATACCGTAGGTTGAACGCGTAATAGAGACATTGAAGGCGTGACTTGCTTAATCAAAATTGATAATTCCTTGTGCATAAGGATTCTTTGATGATTTGATACATATAGAGATATTACGTGTTTATCATTAAAGGAATTATCTTTTGATCTCGAGAAAGACAATTGGTTAACTTTGGGAAATCTCGACTATCAATCAAATGAACAAGTAACTTAGCAATCTGATAAAGATCGACCTTGACACAAGCATTGGTGAAATCGGATCCCTAGATTTTTATCCTCATCGTTTAACTCATAATTAATTGACTTTTCATAGACTTAGTTTTCATCTTCTTTTAGGTTAGTTAAACACAAAAACGATCATGAGTCTTTGTAATCGTTTGAATCGATATAGGAACGACATAGTGATGTAATCAATCTCTGTGGAGACGATACTCAACTCACTACTTTATTACTTGATACGATATCGCACACTTGCGATCTTTTGCATTCGTGTTTTGCATGCATAAAGTTTTTGCCGTCGTTGATGGGGATTGTTTCATATTTCTTTGCTGTTTTAGCGTTCAATTAGTGTTCATTTGATTTATTGCTTTTTCTTTGCTTGATACTTATTTTTTGTGTGTTCTTGTAGGTTTCCTCTAGTGTATGAAAAAGAGGGAAGCGATAGCTTACTTCCTTTTGATTCCGAGATCAAGAAAACTTATAGGTCTATCATCAAGAAGAAGGAAGCAAAGAAGAAAGCAAAGCGAGAGCTTACTTCCTTTTGACTGAAGGGCAACGTACCCTAGGTGAATTTGCTCAACCGCAACTTACCAATGTTCATCAATCTATTCTCAAACCAACCATTAAATCAAAGAACTTTAAGTTGAGTTCAGTGACTCTCAACATGGTTCGAAAGAATCGATTCAGCGGCTCACCCATGCAAGAACTTAATCTGCACATCTTAGAGTTTCTTGACATATGTGATACTTTCAAGAGCGAAGAGGTGATTGATGATGTGATACGCCTAAGATTGTTCCTGTTGAGTTCGTATGTTTTGATGATGACATTGATTGAACAAATTGATCTTGAATATAGATTGTTAGAAAACATAGGAAGACCCGGGCCTTCTCCGTTGGTATCAGAATTGAGATAGGTGTAAGCAAGGCCCAAGCATGAAATGTTTATATGGACTAATAATATGGTTTTGCTCATTTAGATAGGTGTAAACATTCCATATATGAAAAAACTTAGCATGGAATGTTTTGGATTGCAGATTGGTGTAAGCAAGGCCCAAACATGAAATATTCAAGATAGCTAAAAAAATCGATTTTGTAGATATGAAATGTTTTGGAGGCCTAAGTATGGAAAGAAGATCAGATTGTTGTCCAAATAAAGATGGAGATCTAAACTTGCTAATGTCTGGAGTTCTATAAAATGAAGATCATCACCAGGGAACAAAGTGAATCGATTATCTTTAAATCCTTGCCATCTTATTACAATCGAAAAAAAGGAGCCAATTTGCCATCCATTGAAGTTCAATCTAGCTCCACAAATAACCACAAGCCAAAGACGATGATCCTTTGTAGTTTTGGAGCTGACACACAACAACAACCACAAGCTGCTATCGTTGATTGAGTGGAGAGTTGATCAAGAAGACTTCCTTGATTCAAGATGACCAAACCAAAGGAAGACCTAGGCCTTGTAGAAGATAAGGGCACCAAGTTACAAGGAGCATAATCTAGGAGACTAAGGAACAGAGTAGTACGAGGTGTTGCTATAGGAGATTGAAGCTGAGGGTACAAGAGTTCCATCAGGGAGGATAGGAACTAGAGATGCTAAGGCTTAATTTAGGATAGAACATGGTGTACTTAGGGTGACATCTAGGGGATTCGTACAAGTTGTAATTAGTGTTGACTGTGTTACCTAGGTATTGGTGATATACGGGATCTCGACATTGATATGAAGGATTGGTAAAAGAGATGGAGAACAGTGCGTATTAGTGAAGGAGATCATAGTGCAAAGTTCACAAAAATCCCACTGGATACTGGATGTAAATCTCTTGTTCCATAATTTTGGGCAAGCGACGAACCAAGATAAACACTGTGTCCAACTCTCTCTTTACTACTTTCGTTCTTGATCACACATGAAACAAGCATACACAAAAGTTGCTGACTTACAAACAGGTTGAGACAGACCTACGCTTTCCTAAAAATCCGGGCCTTCAGCATCAAGAAAGTAAAAAAGAATTCAAAACTCCATTGATACTAAATTCCC
>JAOVYX010009514.1:0-65426 GCA_035668315.1 Drosera spatulata | reverse complement strand
TTCAACTTTCTCTGTGGGATCGACCCCTACTTCCACTACTACATTTAACTCCATATTTATAAAGTGAAGTGGGTGCTCTTAAATATAAATTTGACGTGCTTACGATGGCACGTACCATGTAAGGATTGCATAAATCCAGAGTCATATTCTTGTTCATGTGAATGGGACCGAACAGAAGGATCAGGGAAATTAATTGGATTATGTTCGTCTTCATTGGAGCTGACAGATATTTCATGATCCGAATTAGAAGTAATATGGTGTTGGGAAAAATAGTTGGACAAGTTAGATATAGATGTTGGGGATGATAGGGGGAGATGGACAGGACTTGTACCCCAAGGAAGATGAGGTCGAGGTCGCGATGTTGGTGCAGTTTGCGGCAGTGAATCAGGTGAGCGATAAGGGAAGTGTGATTCATCGATCCGAACATAGAGTGAGATGAAAAATTTTCGGGATGCAAGGTCTATACAAATATATCCGTGATGATGAGGACTATAGCCTAAAAAAACACAAGGGGAACTTCAAAAGTCAAATTTGTTTGAATTATACGGACGGAGAAAGGGAAAACAAAGGCAACCGAAAGTTCATAAAAAAGTATAATCTGGTTTCTTAGAAAATGCACTTTCGAATGGGGAAATGTTATTATGGGCTCGGGATGGCATACGACTTATTAAGTAAACCACAGTAGCAAATACATAAGCCCAAAACTCGTCCGGTAAGGCTAGCCCGATCTCGACTAAGTAACGATGATGTCATTCCACAATGCCATTTTGTTGCAATGTATAAGGACAAGACATTTTTTGAACAATTTCATGGGTTGGCAGATGCCTTGAAACTCGCCACCCCATCAGTTTGAAGTTATTTAATTTGTGAATTAAATTGTCGTTTAATTATCGTCGGGAGAAGAATCAACATCGACAGCTCGTCCAGAGAACATCTCAAAGGATCCGTTCTTGTGATCGTGTGCTTAAGAAAACCAAACACGTTCGAGATAACCTCACTCGTCCGATACACCTCTTTTATTCATTCACATGATTCAAACACGTCCGTGCATGCTTTGGGACGTGTTTATGTTGTGTTTGATGTGTATACGATGGTTTGGTTGTGTTAAAATGCGAATTGAGGAGTCCGGTGATCGGACAGAGAAGTTCCGCGACGACTCTGGGTCGCGTCCGCGACGGGAGTCACTCCCGCGATACACCCGGTCGCGACCCGAATCTTAAACTTAAATGTATATTTGAGATATATAACACATACGCATAGAAATATATCGCCAAACGTGCTTAAACGATCACGTTTGACATGTGGTGGGGTATTTGGGGTTGAATGAATTAGAATGTACCCTTATAATGTACCCTCATGGGAAATAAATAAAAGCGACCGTTAAATGATTAATAAAAAGAAAACGGGGAATGTGGAGTATAGTTTCATTATCCATGTGAACTAATGAAAAACAAACAAATAAGAAATATCGCTTTCTTGAACTAATAAGGATGGCATTGACATCCCTTGTGGATCCGTTGGATCATTGGTCGTTTTCTTGAATTTATTGAGAAGGTTGAACATAGTGTCTCTTTTTCGATCCATGATGATCATCTGTTTTTTTTTTTTTTAATAGCCTTGGTGGTTTGAGTTTGAGTCATTGTACTCATGTACTATCCTTTGAGTCAACGTCATGGGTGAGAACTAGTTAGGGAGCGATGGGCATCCCACATCCTCTTTGTATGCATGGAGCGGCTTCTACGCCGTTGTGGTGGGGCCACGGGTTGATCTATGCAGGGAGGCCCAAACTATCTCAATGCAGACAAACGATACCTCATTGAATGCGCACAAGAGGTGTAAGGCGACGTACAGAGTAGGCAGGTGCGAAAACAGAATCTATTGGGTAGCCCGGATGACGATTGACACTTTATCTTATCTCTGTACTCCGAGTCGGTCATATCCTAATTAATTGCTAAAGAAAGGAATGACTCTTAAAAGCGATACAAAGCCATGTAAAGAAATGAGAAACGATGTTATGTAATATGTCGCCCATATTTTCTTATATATATAAAAATATTTTAAGGACTTTCTAGCGGAAGTTCCTTGTAATTGGGATTCATACACCTGAGGTTGCTGAGCTTTATTAGCTCACGGTTATATTTTTCAATTGCAGATATGGCCCCAGTAGCACCTGAAGGCTCTTAGAGAGAGCTTGCTTGTATATAGATGAATCCATGTACTTTGGATATTATGACGGATCAGATGTTTATATCGTTTAAATGTAATAAACGATCTGCATAGCTTCCGCTTAAATGTTGTAACTAAACAGGTATTCGGTTACTGTTTATAGTTCCTTGACTTCTGTACCCTAAAACCCATTTAGTTTGTTTAGCCTTGTCACGGACCGGGTCTATGATAGCATAACGCTTACGTGTCTTCCGGCGCGGAAAGTCGGGAACGTTACAAAAATGCTACTAGATTTATGAGTCAATGACGAAAAAGGGAGACGAGATGGCTTGGAGACCTGACGTGAAGAGCATATCTTATCAAGGGATGCGGAACCAGTGTAAGACAAACCAGACTGTGAGACAATAGTTCGAAGAAGGCGAGGATGTGGATGTCCAAGTCGTCGATGCCAATCATAAACGATGCCATAAGTGCAAAAGGAGTGGTGGGAAATACATGAAGGATATAACGACCGTCTTGGCTAGTACCTTGGAAGTGTGACGCTTGAGTACCATGATCCTTAATCACAAAAGATGAGGGTGAGAGCTCAAATATAGTTTTATTATCATAATAGAAGCGATGGACAGATAATAGACGATGTGTGATGCCGGGGACATGAAGTACGTTAGTGAGATAAAATTTTCTATGTGATGTGATAAGGATGCCATGTGCAATATGAAGGATCGGAAGGAACTCACCATTGCCTAAATTCAGCATAGTTCCAGAAGGGCATGAGACCGATGCTGTCATCCCATCAAGGTCAGGGACAACATGAAAGTTGGCGCCTGTGTCTGAGAGCCACTGATTGGGGTCTAGAGAAGGAGGTGTTGGTTTGTAATTTATGGGAACACTAGACATAGGTAACAAATATGATCGAGGAGGCAACTAAGAGGGAAAATTTATGAAATTGGCCATTACAAAATTCGCAGACATGGGACGAGGTCCATTGGACTTTAAGGATTTAAGGAACAGCATCGAAAGAGATGATTTGTTCCACCACACCCGTAGCAGCGTTTAAGTTCAAGAGAAGTCAAACTGGGATATATCCGTGTATTTGGTAGCGGAAGAAGGCCTGGTTGATTCCCGGGTTGAAACCCAGGTGCCTTTGGCCGAGGCATGTAAGAGTTAGAATTATTTGATTGAAAATGAGGATAACTATTGTGAGCATAATTGTTTTGTTGCTTGGTACAAGAGGATGGATGAGCAACATTTGCTATAGCTGAGGATGAATTAAGAGATAAAGGGGAAAGAGTGTTACCAGAGTTTGCTTCTTTATCTTGTACCAAGGAGAGGAGTTCAGGAAACGGAACCGCGGCTGGTCTAGCCCGAAGAGTGTCAACCAACGCATCAAACTGCAACTTTCGAAGGCTATCGAACACATAAATATTAAAGTTGTCATCATCTAGTACCCTTCCAGCTGCCGCAAGTTCATCAGCTATGGACTTGATTCTACGGAGATAAGCAGCATCAGTTTCATCAGGTTTTTGTCCTGTCTGAATTGCCCGATGAAGTTGATGAATTCCAGCACGAGATGAACTCGAGAAGGAATCACTTGATGTCTTCCATATTTCTGCAGCAGTACCTTTGTTTACCACCAAGGAGATGACAGATTCAGTCAATGAGGAGATCAGGAGACTTGATAATGTCATCTTGTCTTTTCCATGCCAAAATTGCTTCTTCATCATCGATTTTTGGACATGCATAAGAGCCATCGATAAATCGAAAGAGGTTATGCCCACGCAAGAAAGGAACAATTAGAGTATACCACAGACGATAATTTGTCTGCGTCAATTTGATCGATAGGAGGTGATTTGCTTGATTTGGGAATAGGACAGGAGCACCGACATTGCCAGAGGCCACTGCGACATTAGTTTGATCGATATCGGAGGACTTGAGAATGTCAAAAGGGAACTTCAGGAGGTAATTGCATTCGTCGAGCAGCTTCTCCTTCCTTTTCTATTTTATAAGTTTCGTGAAACTGATCATAATTTATTTTTGCTTGCTGCAGACCGTGCAGTATCCGTGGAACATCCGGATAAATTTGAGAAGTTCAGCATGTCTCCCTCGAAGGGAGTCCTCTTCTACGGCCCACCTGGTTGTGGTAAAACATTGTTGGCCAAGGCCATCGCGAATGAATGTCAGGCGAATTTTATTAGTATTAAGGGTCCTGAGTTGCTGACGATGTGGTTCGGAGACAGCGAGGCAAATGTTCGCGAGATATTCGATAAGGCTCGCGCTTCTGCTCCTTGTGTCTTATTCTTCGATGAACTTGATTCCATCGCGATACAGGTTTGTGCTGATCTTTATTTGGTAGCTACTGCTCGTTCTATGTTATCACTTTTTTCTATTGCTGACTGTTGAGGTTCTGTTTGCAGAGGGGAAGCAGTGTCGGTGATGCTGGCGGTGCCGCTGATCATGTTCTGAACCAACTTCTCACTGAAATGGACGGCATGTCTGGGAAGAAAACAATATTCATCATTGGTGCTACCAACAGGCCGGATATAATCGATCCTGCTCTCCTGAGGCCAGGGCGTCTTGATCAGCTTATTTGCATCCCACTGCCCGACGAGGAGTCCCGCCATCAGATCTTCAAGGCGAACCTAAGGAAGTCTCCAGTCGCGAAAGATGTGAATCTTAGTGTACTTGCTGAGTACACCAAAGGATCCAGTGGTGCCGATATTACAGAAATTTGCCAACGAGCATGCAAGTTTGCGATCCGCGAGAATTTTGAGAAGGTAAGCCTGCAGTCATAATCTTATACAGCCAAATCCTTCTTAAGTTCAAGAGCATTCAAACCTAAAATCGGCGTAGCGCTTTATAACAGATTGATCTTATCTTTGGCAAGCAAGTTCCTTTGTGTACGTAGCATTTGTGCCTTGTTTCTTAATGATATTGCGTTTTTCAGTACCTTTGAGAAGGAGAGGAGAAAGGCGGAGAATCCTGACTCCATGGAGGCGGACAAGGAGCTCGAAGTGGCGGAGATCACTGCAGCGCATTTCGAAGAATCCATGAAATTTGCCCGATGAAGTGTCAGCGATGCTGATATTCGCAAGTATCAGTCCTTTGCTCAGACGCTTCAGCAGTCCCGTGGATTTGGTACCGAGTTCTCGAGCATGGCTAGCAGTGGTAACGGGTCAGATGCATTCGCTTCTACTGCCGCAGCTATCGATGAGGATGATATGTATGCCTAGTCTAAGTTTCATAATTTCCAATAGCAGTATCTGACTTTACATTATCTGAAGTTTGTTTCATTCCTGTTGCAAAGTCAAGCGTTTAGTTACATGGCACTTCACTTGGATTGTAAGTTATCGGATAGTCAATATAATTCTTTTGTCTATACCATATAGTCTCAACTTCCACAGGGGATGGCATCCAAGTATTGCTTGGATATTGATACGGATTCGTTGCAAAGGTACATAATGCGATTGCATTATATTATAACTGATAAAGAACTTACAGAATCACTTGAGATGTGAATCCTTTCGAGGGTTTGGATCGAGAAGAATCTCGCTCCTTCATATGTGCTTGTAAGACGATGTTTCCTGCAGCATAAGCGGTAGACACGCTCCTTGCTTTTCTGTTTACTCATCTTACCCTCAAGTCTCATCATCCAACAATGGTGACCAAGAACCGAAGACAATGCATCTCATAGTCGAGAGCCTGGTTTGCACACTACGGAAAACAGGCGTCAAGAACCTAAGAGACATGTACAAACTCGCAAAACAGACAGCAGAACACCACAGTATACGATGATCGAATTAGAATAGGGGACTTAATTAGCTTATTCTACTTGGAACTTATCCAGGGAAGAAAGCCGAAACCCAGAAAATCTAGTGAAACTTTCACATGTTCCTAGCCTCTTCCCCCTTCCCCCTTCCCCTTTTTATATTAAACATTTACAGAGAAAGAATTCCCCCGATTCGCGAATCAGCTAAGCCACTGCCAGTGTTGTTGCGCCTATGTGAGCTTCTAAGAATCTGCGTAATCACCTAGAAACATCGTACTGCTGAGCATATCCGCGCTGCTCCATCTCCCAACTCGTCTTCGACGCTACACCTTGATGGCAAGGCACATATTCCTGTAGATAGACCAAGAAACATCAAAACACAGGAACATCATCAGATATCTGACAGTTCAGATGAGCCAAAAACGATCTTCTATTGGTTAACTTACCTCTAGTTTTTTCACAAGTTCTTTGGCTGTTGGAGCGGAGACTATGAGAGGGCGAGCGCTCGGGCTAATGAAGCCTTCCTCGACAGCTTGATCGATGAACGACAACAATGCATTGTAGAATCCATCCACATTCAGGAGTCCTACCTGTAGAGGAAAAACAATTGTTCTAGTGCCTAAGATCGGACGAGCGGAGTGTGTAAAGACAGAAGAACCGAGATGACAAAACGAGGATGTTAATTACCGGCTTATCATGAATCCCGAGTTGAGCCCACGTTATGACCTCCAGTAACTCTTCTTCAAGAGTTCCATAACCACCTAAGAATATCAAATCAAACATTCAGAAAACCATGCATAAATGCCGGTCGTCATCTTACAAATCTTCCTCGTTAAATCTAGGACGCAGCTTTCTGCCGCATATCGCTTAGTTGCATAAAGTCCGTGAGACCGATTAAAAGTTCTCAGTATTAAAACATTCATATCAGATACTCTGAAATTTTCACTCATCTTTATATTATTCATTACACTCTATTACATCATATTTTACTCATAAATTTCAATATTTAAAGATGCTACTATTTATTACTCCTTATTTTATAATTTCTACATATATTTTAAATTTTAATATATTTTTTTCAATATTATATCATTATTTTTTTCATCCATTTATTTTAGTTTTTTAATTTTTGTAGATCCTCTAAAACAGAGTATCCCATCTGAAAGCTCTTGGGACTCCCAGTCTCCCAACAGCGTTGATAGCTCTGTAGAGTGTTCAAGGGTCATCACAGCCCACTGTAGACAGGGATTTGGATTGCCGGCTGTCGAACGCTTAGACAGCACAGCATCCAAGGGTGAGGAATGCTACAAATTTTTGTGCAGGTTTTTTTTTTTTTTTTTCTTTTTGTCTTTTGTTTATGGATGGCTGTGATGGGAGCACAGTCACCTTGCTGTCCCAATCCCTGTAGACAGGATGCCATGATGTGTCGCCTCACACACCTTGGATAGAAGTAAATGACCATAATGCCCATCTTTCATATCTAACCCCTCTATACCTTCACATTTTCTTGATCTCACCCCTTTGGGAACAAATCATAACACTCTTCAATCCATCATGCAACCAAAGATTATTTACAGTTTATTTTCTAATGCAAATTTGTGTTTGGCAATAACACTAAGGTAAAGGAGAGATACATGTAAACTTATCATGACCGATGTAAGTAAAAGTGATTATACTGTGTAAACAGATGACGAAGAAACACCATTGATACTTCAGCATCACTTTGGAGTAAGAGCAAAGTCACTTAACAACAATAATAACAATTCAAATAATATAAAAAAGAAAGTCCTTGTAAAAGGGTTGTAAGGAAAATCTTTTCCTAAACAAAAACAAAGGAGAGCCTGACTGGTTCTTCAATGTACAAGACCATTGTCTGTGTAGCAGGGGAGTATTATGATAGAAAGGGCATGAGTATGATTGTCTGTGTAGCAGGGGAGAAAATGTGGAACAAGCAATAGTTCTCTAGAGTAAATATACTCGGCTCAACTTGTCTACTATAAAAAAAAAAAATCCATTCACAGTGAGATCGCGTAAAAAGAAGAAATAGACAGTCTTATAGAACTAACGAATTTCTCCGTTGAGATGTGCACCTATGATCAGCGTAATTGACTAAGAATATACCAAGAGACTATCTAGAAGATCTCCTTTGAAGTTTTGATTTGTTAGAATACAACCCATGATTATTTGAGACTCTGCACTTGTTCCAACCCCTTTTATTATCGACTTTAAACAATGGTCAAGCTTTGTGCATGCTAACTGAAGCATGACGTCGAGGATTAAGATACGGTGAGAAAATGGATCGAGGATATGGGATCAATGATCCAAAGTTCAATCATATAAGCTTAGGTACTGAGGGCTATTAAGTGGACTGCTAAATAGCATATCACCATTTACTACCACACAATGTAGGAGGGAAATTTGGTGGAGTAAGATAAGGTGGCAGGGGACTCCATTTATAGTTAAAAGTTGCATTGACCACAAAGAGAACAAGAGGAACAAAAAGGGTCCTGTACAGACTCGTAATATATATTGAGTGTAAGATGTTGATGGATCAACCAAAAGGAGTTCTTTGAGGAGTTGCTCCGTGGTTTTTTGGGTCCTATACTCCTATTAAATTGTTGCTATCATTTACTTGTTGCGTTTCGTTTACTCAGTAAATGCCTCTTATTCATGGCCTTATGTTATCTTTTTTTTTTTTTTTACTACTTGATACATGGAGCGTTAGTATAACCTCATCGATGAGCTGTTTAGGCTACCACGTTAACATTGTGTGAAGTAAATATTTTGTGACACATAAATATGTCGTGTCGTTTCTGTCATAATGGTCTTTCCTAGTCTATTTTCCTACTCGATTTTGCCAAGAGATAAGCAAATATAAAATTAGGTTAATTGGGACAAGAATTTCGACAGTCTTTCGCTTTTTTTTTTTTTTTTTTTGTCCAAGGAAGATTGTAGCCTTGATGATTATCCATCATGACACCCACATATAGTTGATTTTGTAACATCATTAACCAAGGAAAATATCATGGGTATCTTTAAGTGATTAAAACCTCTTACATAGTTCTGTTTTATGCCAGTTCTAATGAATTAAGAAACAGGGTTCAGCAGAAGCTGATGTCGGTAAGGTGGCAAGACAATAACCCTAAGCAAGAAGGCACCGTTAACTCACCTAAAACCCTCTCAAGGTTCTATAAACGGAATGTTATTTGTGATAAATTTTATGGATTTTTTCTTACGCACTATAGTTAATTATGTTGTTAAGCAGAATAGTGACTATAAGCATCTAAGCATATAAGAAGAATCAGCTATGCAAAAAATGGGACAAATAAGCTCCTAGGAGAGTTTTTTTGTAGCACATATAAAGAGGAAGATGGGAATTTCAGTATTAGTGAGGATATAGAACACCAACCAAGTAAAGCAATGAAAGCCTCAGAGTGCTTAGCCATCTCAGCCTTTCTTTGATGCATGTCTGCCACAGCCTTCACTTCCCCTACTGTTTCACCAGTTATCTGTGATTTTATAAAAGAGCAGAGAAAAAGGAAGATCACTTTCTGAGAGATATTGGTTTCTTATGCAGAGAAGCAATGATATGGGGCTGTAGCAAAAGGGTTGGAGTTGAATCATTCAAAAACAAAGCAACTCGTGTCACCATCCATTTAGAGTTTCTATAGATATTGCGTCTAACTTCATGTATTTCCAGAAACCAAAGTTACTGATACTAGATAATCACACTATCACGTGGTGGAAACAAACATTATCACAAACGAAGACACAAAACACTGAGGAAAATGAAAAATGTACTAGACTTGTGAAGATGCAGCAGGCAACCACGTGGTATATGGAATTAATCAATGTAAAGTTATCATGGACCATGAAGACCAAAAGAATAGAGTGTACCATTACTATTCATAAAAGGGGAGGACATAAAGATGAAGACAGCATAACAAAAGAGGATCTATTGAGTCCTTATCATATTCTTGTATCGAAAGATTTCTCGAACCAGTAAGCTCCGAAATCTAAGACCATCGAAATTATTTTGGCAAAATAGAAGATCATTAGATTGTGTAATTCTTCATGAGCAGTTGAAGAAAGGCATGGGAACATACCTCTCTAGGCATGAGTGTCTTGGGAATAACTCTGCATATATAGATGGAGAAACAAAGAGAGATAATAGCATGAGAAAGATTAGTTTGATAATGAAGACACAATGATCACCACCAACAGCATGCTTAGCGTACTCATCATAGTGCTTAAAGATATTTTTTGGGTGTTTTCATAGATCATATGATGACATCATCCATATTTTTTTGTTTTCTATATGTTAGATCTCATTCAATTTAGCTTATTTTGAATTATAAAATTTGATTGATGGTGTCACTGACTCACGCCTAGAGGACGAGAGCAACTCGCCATGAATAACAGTTCGTTCAAAACCATAACTCATTACGACTTACATGATGCTTATGTGACAAATGAAGGTGAAATCGAGAGAGCGATAGTATTTACCCGATAACATGGTGACCGTCGTTGTGAACAGCCTGAGAGACGAACCCCATCAACCCAATACTGCCTCCTCCATAGACCAGATCAATGTTCCTAGACACCTTTTTTCACAAATCCATGAAGTATCAAGTCAGCAACAAAAGCATTACCACAAAAAGACTCATGACCATGATGGTGAGGGATTGACATATAAGGTAGGGACCAAAGAGGGGAATATGAAGTGGAGGACCAAATGAATTCAATGAACTAATCTGAAGACAATGAAGCATATCCTTCTTGTATCACTAAGTTTTGGTCATAAACTTTTAGTGATGATACATAATGAAGTTACTGATTGAGAAAGATAACTGAACAGAGGGCAGGTTAGTAACTTAAAATAGAAGAACAAGTTCAAAGGGAAGATTCATGACGCATGAGCATTCTACACGAAACCCAATACGCCGAACGATAGTTGTTGCATAGATCATATCGACTTTCTTTCAAACGAATGGTCAGGGCGAAAGTGGGTCAAAGAATCTGATAACTATGTAGGAAATTCGGAGAACATAACATGGGGCACTTCAAAAACCACAAAAAAAAAAAAAAAAAAACCAACACTCAACCACAAATGAGCATCCCATCAACGCCAAACCAACAAACCCTTTGGGTTTTCCACACCCACAATCCCCAATCTCACCAATACCAAACCTTATCGGGATTCTCACCAAGAACCCATTTGATGATACCATCAAAGATCAGATTTTTGGACAAACCCATATCGGGAGACAACATTTAACACAAACCCAGATGACAAAAAAATGAGAAAACATCACAATGTGATGAATGGGAACAACCCGTTTGATTACCAGTTCCTTTCCAAGAGCAATGACAGCGTCTTGGTAACTTGTTTTCCTTCCTTGACTACTCCCACAAAACACACATATTCTTCTAAATTTAGAACCCCTGATCTCATTTTCTCCTTCCATTTTCACCCTTCTCACTAAAATAAAAACGACAACTTTCTAGTACAAGAAAGTTCAAATGATAAGTATATTGTTTGATTTGTGCAAAAAAATTTGCCTCTTTTTTTTAGTGTCTTTTGAGAGATTGTATCACACAGGAAATGCAATGAAGCTATCAAAATAGACACAAAAGAGGGTTTTTTTGTTCCTGTTGAGTGACTTTGGTGTAGTTGTTTTATGGGAGATATCTACCATTATATAAACCAGGATGTTGCACGCGCCTTACCACAAGGCACGCTGTCCCAGCGCATTTAGCACATCTGAATGAGGCTCGACCAACCTCTAGCACGATGGACTCGTTATTGTAGGGTAGTGTAACTTTTGATGGATGTAACACCCTTACCCCGCCGAGGATCGAAAGTGTCACCAAAATCGGCTCTATAGAATGAGGATTAGCCTCACAAATCAACCCATTATTTTTTCAGTGTGTTTTGTCTTCTCTTACTTACACTCTAGAAGTTTTTTTGTTTGGTATCGTTTTTGATTTTGCTTTTCTATTTTCGTTTCATTAGCTGATGAAATCAAATTATTGGTATTAATTTCTGTTTCTTAAATGGATGAAAAAGAAGTAGAAAATCAGAAAAAATGGTTTTCACTTTTCGTTGCCTGTTTCATTTGAGTACAGTATTCAAGATTCGTTTTATCAAAAAAAAAAAAACTTCGCATTGCATGAAGTGTTTTTGGTTTTCGTTATTGGTTTTCCGTTTCTGTTACTAGTTTTATTTTTTACAGTTTTAAACAGTGATACTTAACAGTCCCTCAGAATGGCAGTTATCAATGCTACTATCCCAGAACAAGCTCGCTCAACCAAGTTTTCTACCAAGTGTTTTGTTCGCTTCAGAATGTATTCTTAAGACAACTTTATCAATTCATATGATAAGATAAACCGATCATAGATTCCTAGCTATTTAAATTGGTCAAGGTTTGAAACACATGGAAAGGAGAAGAGTTAACAAGGCTCAATCAGGATGTGCCTCATATCAGCTCCATTCTTTCTCCATGCTTGGACACACTTCTTGTTCATTCCACAGGAAACATCTTCTATCTTCATTTCCCGCAAAAGATATTCCGACTAGACAACAAACGCTATTGAGCATTCATTGTCTTGTCGGAACGCTAAACATTGTGCACCGAATGAACATGTGTTGGAAATCAGTTAATAGTTATGCACGAAAGCTTAGAGATACAGAGGACAAAGTTCATCGCTCTGACCTGATCCTTATCCTAGAAACATTCAGTGGAATGTCGATTCGATCCACATTGAGTGAATGTTTCCCGTGACAAATGTGAACTTTTACAACACAAATCTATAAGGTTCTCCTTAACTTATTCAATAGTTGATCCGAAAAATTGGAAATTACGTGACAAGCACGGAATTGTCTTTAAAATGAGAATTTTATCTTTGAAATATCACTCGACAATGGCAGACAAAATGAATAGTGTCTCGCTCTTGTACACCGCGATGGATTGAAAAGGAGATCAAATCTCTTGGTACTATTGTCTATTGTTGATGAAATGGATAAGGGCAAACAATTAGTGTGCAACATGATCTTCTCAAAACTTTCATTGACCTGCAAGCCAAGCAAGAATAGTACATTTGCACCTTTCAGTTCAAATGTATATTCCACACATTTATCTTTATCATAGTAATCCTTCCAAAACCAAAGGATGTTGCTTCTTAGATTGTCAATAGTTAACCAGAGAATCAGAAGTATTTGGTATCGTAACTTCAATAGGACTGTAACTAATTCGAGCATTCAGTTTTCATATTAGTGGTCAGGATTCAACCTCAGAGAGATGGAAAGGTCTTTCTATATTAGACTATTCTTAATATTGTTTACTTTGAACATTCGTATTGTATATCCATCCTATTTCTGTTTTCTAAGAAACTTATCGATAACTTATCTGTATGTGCGGACACAAAGTTGACATCCAAAAGCTTCTTAGTTTGATCATATACTCCAAACTTAGGATTCAAAGGGAAGCAAGAAGGATAATGTTATAGGGGGGCCAAGTAACATCACCAAACATGTTCATATAGGTCTAAGGTTTTCCACCAACAAAATGAACCAAATCCTAATACAATGGACACTCCATTTCAAAGGTAAAGTACTTGACAAAGAAGCCAAAATCTCAACATGGACAAATAATAACCATAGGAGTGCTCTTGATGAAAAGCAAGAGCACTTTGTCATGGACAAGCTAATTTATGGGGTTTCCTTTGAAGAATTGTCTAGAGTTCTCCACATTTCTTTAGACAATTCTATACTTTTCTAGAGTTGGCTAGAATGCTCTAGACTTCTCTAGACAACTCGAGAGTTCTCTAGTTAGGAGACATTCTAGAGAACTCCATGTAAATATCTAGGGAGAAGAGTCTAGAAGACCCTAGTAAATACTTAGGAGGAGAAGAGTATGGAAGAGTTTAGACCATAAAGTATAGACCCTTCTATGAAGATGTATATAAAGGGATGCAAGGCTCATTTGCCAAACCATCCCAAGACATCCCATATCCCACATTCTTGTAAACTCAAAACTTTGTAAACCCTCAAGTGTTTTCCATACAAGTTTGTTTCCAAGTTCAAACTCTCTAGCATTCTCAAGTATCCCCTTTGGATGACGAGTTAGGTTGAACTCAAGCGAAGGTGGGGAGTAGTTTGAGTGCCGTACGGATAGCGAACTTCTATCCCCGTGACAGTTGGTATCAGAGCCTTGGTTCGAGAGATGGCGGATTCAAGCATTGTTGAGCATGAGATTCCCGAGGAGGTGAACACCGCGAATGTAACCATGCTCAAAGGAAGGGGAAAGTCGAAAGATGTTCAAGCGACCATGGAATCACGACTCTCGCGGGTGGAAAAGATCGTGGCTAAGATGACGGATCGGTTAGAGGAAGATGTGCCTAACAACGATATTATTGAGGCTCGGGAGGAATGCCTCAGGGGTGTGTTGCAAGGTACTCTAAACCCATGCTTGGACACTCTTCGCAAGGAGTGAAGAGTGTCCAAGCACAAATGGAGGAGGTACAAGCGGTGATGGCCATTCTCCAAGAGGAGATAAGGGTCTTGAGGGAAGAAACTTCGCTATGCAAGACGGCCATAGCGAATGGAGGAGCAAGTTTTGGGAAGATGGCGCGGTTCGAGCCCCCTAAGCCAAAGTCATTTTTCGGGAAACACGATGCGAAGGAGAGGAGAAGTTCAAGGCCGGATTTATGTTCCTCTCAGACATGGCAATTATGTGGTGGCGTCGTCGTTACAATAACGTTCAAGCGGGAACGTTCATAATGGAGAAGTGGGATGACTTCAAAAAGGATCCCAAACCCCACTTCTATCCGGAGAATGCCCAATATGAAGTCAAGAGATAACTGTGGAAGTTGAGACAAACGGACACGATTCGGGAATATGTGAAGGAATTCACGGAGTTGCTCTTTCAAATCAATGACATGTCCGAGGAAGACAAACTCATCTACTTCAAGGATGGACTTCAACCGTGGGCATAACAAAAGTTACAACGACGTGGTGTGCAAACTCTTTCGGCGGTCATAGCGACGGCGGAGTTCTTCATCGAAATCAAGAGGAGCGAGTCTCCAAGGGGTAGGGAGTCGAGGAGTGATTCCGAGAAAGGTGGAGGAGAGAGCCACGAAAGGATCAAGCCGACTTCGAGTTTCGCTAGCAAGAGTGACTCGAAGAGAGGAGAGCAAAGAGGGTGGAAAAAGAGCACATCCAAGAACGCGGGGAAGTCCAAGGGTGAGGTGAAGTGCTTCTTATGCGATGACCCTCACTTAATTCGGGAGTGCCCGAAGAAGAACGCTCCCACGGCTATGGTTCCTCGGGTGGAAGAGGAACCCTTCCAAGAGATGGGATCTTTGAGGATCCTTAACGCGATGAAGATCACGGAGGAGAAGTCTTCATCGAGGATCTTTAATGGGGTGAAGACCACGGAGGAGAAATCTTCGTCGAAAGGATTGATGTACGTCGATGCGGTGATCGGATCGTACACAACTCATGTCTTGGTTGATACCGGAGCAACTCATAGCATTGTCTCGCGGGGAGAGGCAAAGCGACTTGGACTTCGAGTCGACAAAAAACAAGGCATGCTCAAGGCGGTGAACTCGAAGGCCGAACCAATCGATGACGTAGTCCGTGGCGTGCGACTTCGCATTGACGATTGGAAGGGATCGGTGGATCTCACGGTAGTTCCCATGGACGACTATCCTTTAGTGCTTGGAATCGACTTCATCGTGGGTATGAAGGTGATACAAATCCCCTTCGCTTATGTCTTACACATAGTGAAGGACGATGGAGTTTGCGTGGTTCTGATGATACAACAAACGAAGAAGGCTCAAACGAAGATGGTCGCAAGCATACATGCCTCTAAGGGGATCAAAAGTGAGGAACCCACTCACTTGAGGAGAGGTGAGATCTCTTACACGGCAAAGGAGGTGTCAAAGAAGATCTCACAAGTCTTGTCGAAGGAATACAAGAAGGAACTCCCACCAAGACGGCAAGATGGGTGCTCGAAGGCTTCTCGCGACGACTCAGAGAAAAGATCGAGTCATGCAAGTGCGTTGCGACGAGGACGTCCGCGACATAGGTGGAGGAGTATGTCACGGACGAGCTAATTTATGGGGTTCCCTTTGAAGAATTGTCTAGAGTTCTCCACATTTCTTTAGACAATTTCATACTTTTCTAGAGTTGGGTAGAATGCTCTAAACTTCTCTCGACAACTCTAGAGTTCTCTAGTTATGAGGCATTCTAAAAAACTCCATGTAAATATCTAGGGAGAAGAGTCCAGAAAATTCTTGTAAATACTTAGGAGGAGAAGAGTATGAAAGAGTGTAGACCACAAAGTCTAGATCCTTCTATGAAGGTATATATAAAGGGATGCAAGGCTCATTTGTCAAACCATCCCAAGACATCTCATATCCCATATTCTTGTAAACTCAAAACTTTGTAAACCCTCAAGTGTTCTCCATATAAGGTTGTTTCCAAGTCCAAACTCTCTAGCATTTTCAAGTATCTCCTTTGGATGACGAGTTAGACTGAATTCAAACGAATGTGGAAGTAATTTGAGTGACGCACGGATAAATAACTTCTATCCCATGACAACTTGGACCCTTTGCTTCCTGGACTTTGTGCAACAAAGGTTTTGCCATGTGTGGTATCATTCACCCACAGCTTGATGCAGACTTTGGTATATCTTATTCTATTCATTTTGGGAGCCTTTTTTGCGCTGGTGTTTTCTATCTTGCACCCAAATAATGAACATTGTCCCAAGGCAATTTATTCGGGGTCAATTAATACATCATAGTGAGGCCTAATCATCATTAGATGATTGATCACCTCTTGGCTAGTTCAACTCTTACAACATCCCATTAATTTCAGAGTCTGACGTCGCGCTACGTAGATAGTTTAGGATAATCTTCTCTTAAATCATCCAACTCTAACAGAATTCTGTTCATTTTGTCTATATCAACTCAATGTCAACCATTTTGATCGAGCATATCCTTAACACGAAAAAATGAAAGCTTTTTCAGTTATTCAACGTACAAGAACTCTTGATTAGAAATCGTTTTACGACTCCCTTTCCTCTTTCGCCTTTTCGTTTTGGGATTATGTTCTTTTACTAGTAAGTCTATACAACATAACATGCCTGATTGATGAAGAAAGTCAAAAATTTGGAATCTCATGCTAAATTCTTGCCCCCTTTGCTTGATTTAGATAGGCAGCAAGCACATGTACATGCACAAATACAATATACACAATGAAAATGTCGCCATTGCTTGATTGATTTGGTATCTCCTCCTAGGTACGTAGTACAATGATAGGAATGTTTCATCATAGGAGCCTTGTGGTACCAATCATTGTTACGTTGATCATCGGCTTGAAGCTTATCATATTATGTCATTAGGTGTGAGTGAAGTCGCGCTTTGGTACTACTAGCCCGTAAGGCCACCCAACTGCTATCTATCAGATGCTGTAAAAAGCTCGAAAAGATCCCAATTCGATTGTCATATTGAATACATTCACAACAAACGCCCCATAAAAAGTTTATCTTGCTATGGCCAAAGATTCAGTAGCCTAACGTATCGGTTCTTTTCCTCAACCTCTGATATGACTTGTTACGATTCGAGAGGAACCTAGAAAGGATTCCAAAGAAGCAAGAGCGAACCCGTCCACAGGACCACAAATACAACAGATAGAAGTTTCTCCAACGAGGAAAGACCAGTTAAGTACAAGCAAATAATCATATCTTAACAGCTGCTCTTATTGGCAAGCTAAGAAACCATCTTAACAGTGCACTTTGGTCAATTCCAACCAACGTTATCATAGTCCGGTGTCCGAAGATGCCGACAAGAGATGATTCTAAGCAGCTAGAACTATCATCAGCTGCTGCTGCCGCTTGCTTGCTATCTGTTATCAGTGTCTGCCATCATTTCTCATACTTCTCCCTCCAACAGTCGAGAAGTTCCTGGGTGTATAGCGTTCAGCGCTATGTGACTAGGGAACAGACTCCGCATGGCACAGTGATGCAATTGGAACACTTGCTCAAAATTTTATGCAACTCAAATCCACGTGATGAGCCGCAACATAAGCTTTAGCTAAGTTATCAATGAGCGCCTTGCTTGTCCAAAGCTAAACCTCGTCATCTTTCTTGCCCAAGATAGTCAACAGACGGGCTTGCTATCAGGAAAGATGTTGCTAACACGGACGATTTCGATAAAACCCAACAAAACTTCCTGCAACAGAGAAAATGCAGTTTTACTTATAACAACAGGAAATCGCCTGACCATTATGATTCAACCTACAACACTTTCATACTCTCTGTACAGAAAAAACCAGAACATCGACATGCCAAAGTTTCGCAGCAGAACCTAAAGTTTATGAAAGCAAGAAACACGGAAGAGGTCCAGGGATGAGAAAACTATAGGAGAAGAACAAAAACACAGGAGTCACCCCACAGTCACCAAACCGCAATGGCTCAAAAAGATCCAACCACTAAAAACCATGCACGACTTGATCGACATTATGACGAATAAGCTCCCGAGTTCTGAAGCTTGCGGATTCCAGCACCACCACCATCTTGGGCCCCAATGGGTTTGTTGGAAAGGCGGCGTCTGTAGCGTTTGAGGACAGAAACCAGATTCTCTTTCCCCTTCGGAAAAGCCACCTCTCCGGCAGCTGTGCCAGCACGGCCCTTCCTGGAGGAGATAGCGAGCTCAATGTCTTTTATGATTTCCAAAAGCATTCCCGCTGTTGTGAGCTTCCCCCTTAGAGATCTCGTGAGTGGCGGTGGTTTTCCGTTCGAGATGGGTGGGTTCGATCTCTGCTGGTATGCTGTGGGTAGTTGTAGGCAGAAGCATGGCAGTGTTGGACTTCGAGGCTTGAAAAATCCCATTTCAATGACTCCCTGATGCCACATCAAACAACATCGATTCCCATAACAAACTTAAACATGAAAATGCCGCATAGCATTTGACACCATGCACCAGAAAGCGAAGATGCTTACCTGAAGACGGTTAAGAACATATGTATACCGTCCCCATAGCTCTGGCCGGCTTTCCATGAGCGAGAGCTCTAAGATTCTATGAATGCAAAACACTCCAAAGCTCACAACTAGATCCACTTTCCAAGTACATCCCTCGCCGCAATTAGGAACAGAAGAAACCTGGTTTATATCAGGCGGCCCTTGTTTCACTTCTCTTGATTCTATTTCACATAAGAATCTCTCTCTTGCTGCCACTCGATCAATGAGCTCTTCGTCCGGACCATCATTCTGTCTAAACAACCAATCCGACCCGTCTAGTTTCAGGAGCTTCAAGATGCATTGTCGCATTGATTGAAGCAGTTTTCTTTCCACATCGTCCAATGAAGTTGGTTCTTGAGAAATGAAGGCAAATTCATCTCCTGCAACTTCAGTTTGAATACCAGGAGTTTTATTAGCGACGCCATACTGCTCAAACGGTGGCTTAGACCATAAGGAATCATTGACGGAGCCCGGATTCATTCCTGACATATAAACATCTCTCATGGGTTTTGAAGGAGATAGATCATCAAAGGCTAGCGGAGCTCCCGTCCTTGATCCAAGGGAAGAAAATGAGGCTGGTTCTGCTCTGCCGCCAGTCACCCCAATTGCTTTGGGAGTTGTAGGAGAGGCCCATATCGAATTTGTGACATCAGATGTGTATAAACTTCGATAAGGCAGCGAGAGGCCTGAAATGTCAGGCAAGCTATGGTACTTTTTTGTTTCGGTTTGAGTAACCATAGGATCAAAAGAATCATTGGAGAAAAGGTCATAATGAGGTTTCTCAGACTTCAGCGTGCTATTTCTCGACACAGCACGGTTTGGAAACCCAGGGGGCGGTTCCTGAAAAGACCTATACCCACTTGTTGCTTTCAGCCTCGCAGCTAAACCATAAGGATCACCATAGTTGGTTGCCCCAAGAGTCATGGGTTGCTGAGGCACAGACTCCAGTTGGCCATTCCCATATCTTTCCTTCATTCTACCTACATAAGAAGCGAGCTGATAACCATGTATAGTTGCTGGCTGATAGTCAACGCTATCCGATCTAACTGGAAGCCTCAAGCTTGAATATCGCTTCTCTGCAGCATCAATAGCGTCTGATGATTGCATCTGACGAGCACAGAATGCAGGAGATCCTCTTTGAGCCCCATACACGGGTTCCACAGTACCTCGCATGTTGAGCTGATGCAAACTACCAGACAAGCCAGAGTTCATCACAGAATCAGAGCCCCTAACAGATTGGAAGTTTGTCGCATAGTCCTTCCTGGGTAAATCTCCCACACCAAGCAGCAAGTCCAGCTTTCTCGATTTTGCCTCCTGGGTGAACTGTCCATGGAAATCATAGAGCTGTCCCCAAAATTCATCAAGGATGAAAGACATATTTTTCCTTGCAGCACGCCCCAACCCAGATATTCCTGAGAGACTTGCTGGTCCACTGGAACTATCGTCACTTTTACCACTGACACTTTTAAACGAACCAGGACCCTCAGATACCACAGGTTCGTCAACCACAGACTCTTCCTTGGATGGTTCTTCTCGTTCCCAAGAATCTCCCACTTTGTCACCTTTTTCAGACACAGTGCTGTCATCCTCTACTGGAACAGCTTTCTTGACTGGATCAGCCAGTTCGTTTTTGCCAGGAAGCAACTGAGCATCATCAGAATCGTCAATAACAGGATTTTGAACTGGGGCAACCTCAGCTGTAAGGGTAGATGGTTCCTGATATGTTATGTCTGAGGCAGTAAACATCTCCGTCGTATAATTCTCTTCTATTGTGGTCAAACGAGGCTCCTGATCCGTATCAAGATGTTCTGGCAAATGCACATCATACCTGGGAAGAGCAAATTTGTCAGAGTCGACGCTGAAGTTTGTCTTGGACGTAGGACCAAGTTCCTCAGTTAGCTCCAGTTCATACTTCGGCTCAATTTTGTCGTCTCTTTTCCCTTCGATAAATGATTCACCCATAGCATTCTGTATATCCCAACTCCATGGCTGTGCATCTTGCTTCACAGTTGCAGAATTGAGCGGAGTCACAAACACCCAAAGCACGGAACAAAGTGAGATGCATGAGCTGACAAGGAGGAAAATGTAAGGCGCTGAAATATTATACACCATATTCCACCGCAAGTTCCCAACCCAATCGCTATTCCCAAATATCAACTCCACCAAAAGCACGATCTCCAACACAATGAAACCCAACAAGGTCATGAGGGCCAAGAACTCTACTACAGGTGACATTTTATCCACGCCCATGATTTGTCTCGACGAGGCTATCCTAAAAAGAGGAATCGCACTGGATGGCAGAAGAAGCGCGATCAAGACCTGAGTGAATATTAGGATTTGGTACATCCCATCGGCTCCTGAATGCCATAGACAGCATAGAGCAGCCGATACGGAAAAAAATCTGATCATAACACGATGAACCCAACCAGGGAGATCTACTCCAAAGAATTCATGCAAGATCGTGTACCCGCCCAGTTCACCAAATTCCCAAGATACCGATGATATTTGGTTGGCCAGAAGCATGAGTAGGAAAAACACAAACGCGGCTACTGAGCTCCTGGAGGCCTGCATTCATATTTTATTTTTCCCAACAGAAATAGAACTCAATAAGTAAACAGTCGACGGAAACAGTCAAGTCTACCAAGACAGAATAAGCTGACGCCAATAGGCAAATGAAGATCATGAAAGTTTTGCCTTTTGAACATCTGAAGGAAAGCTTTGACGACAAATATAATAGGAAGTGAGTGACGAAGTAACAGTTACCTCATCCATCAGAGATAGAGCATCTTGAAAGGTAAGCAAAACAAGGCCAGCACTGTTGAAGACGTTGGCGGCAGAATTTATCAGCATAAAGTTCACAAGAGAAACACCACTGAAAATGGTTACAATGGTGAAAACACTGTTGTAGAACGGTGAAGATTTTGATTCTCCGGATGAAAACAGACAACGCTGCAATAAGAATCACAGAAGCTCAGAGAACAAAAAATGATGATGCTAAGTGAAAATAAGGTGTGATGCCAGTAGGAAAGAGATGAGGGAAAAGATCAGCAACACATAATCTAAAGAAAGCCAAGTCATTTTTCCACCAAAAGCGCACAGCTTTATGCATCCTATGGTTCTCATAAGCCATAGTGAATTGCAGGCACTACCGCACCAAAATACCCGAATATCCACTATTTACATGCATGCACCTAGTGTTAAAAAAGGTTAAGAAGAATTGACTCGGTGATAAATCGTTTCTCCCCCTGAGCATCAGGTCCAAGTTTCAACACCTCCTGAGAAGGTCAGGAAACGACCTTTCTTACATAAATATACAAGATTATGTGGGATTATGTGGATATGAACATTACCTGTACAATAGAAGAATGAAGGTAAAAATTATGAGGCATAACATTAGCTCCCAGGAGACTCATCAACGCGAAAGCAGTCTCCCCACTCAACTTAAACAGCGCGCTATTTGGAGGAACTGAAAATTCCGGTTGACTTATCATCATCCCAAGGACATAGAAACCGAACGTCAGCCCTGTAGTCCATATGACGAAGAACTTATTCTTGGGATTCTCCTGAGAAAATACTGCCGATTAAGAACAAAATATAATGATAAGAAGCAAATGTACAGAGCAGAGCAGAAGGACGAAAGAGGCACACCAGGAGGGTAGAAAAAAGAGGAAACAACCCAGCAGTCAGAGCAGTTAAGAGGACGGAAGTGAACAAATTTATCCCAAGGATCAGGTTGAGTCCTTGTGCTATGCCGAGAATCTAGACATTAAGCACAAAGGTGAAGGTAAGAACAAAGTATTGGCGTGTCTCCAAACGAGTGACAGAAAAGATACTAGGGCAACTTTCAATACCTACCATTGACAGATCCAGCAAGATCATGGAGAGTTCTGCTTGAACCCCCAACAAAATAGATGTTCTACTGTCATACTCATCACGACATATCTGCAACACCATCAAAAGGCGAGTCAGATGAACAAGACATAAAGGAAAAAAGCAATATCTGAGCAATCTAAGCTGAGAATTGAATGACGGATGACTAAGCTGCATTAAGTTGGTGAACACCTACAAGGCAATTGCTTTCCTAATTCCTATATAGTTGGAAAATGCATGCTGGTAGAAAAGGATACCTGAGCCAGATTTCTGCCACTGACCACCGTTACATGAGCTGCAAGATACTGATACAAGATAGACACCAAGTAAAAGATGAGAAGGAACCCAGTAATATCACCCCCAAAACGAGCTCCACTGTCGATACACGCAGCCCATTTTCCTGGTTCGATGTATCCAATTGAGAGTAAAAGTAACGGTGTAACAACAGGAACTATCTCATCGAAAAGTCCCTGGCGATTGTTAGGAATCGAATCTCCAGCTTCCATGTTACAACTTGACACTCAAAACAGTCTGAATACGCACATTAGCATCCTATCTCATCTCAATATGTAAACCATCAAGGCTGCCACATGCACAAAAGGAGGACGTAAAATAATCGGCACAACTCGAAAAATAGCCTGGGGAGCTAAAAAGAAGCGATTTGTTCAAAACAAAATCCACTTCGAACTCAGTAATTTATATATACACAGGCATCGATCCTGGTAATCTCAGTACGGCTTCAACTGCATCGTTTCATCATACATCTGAAGTATACTCAAGCCCACAAAATATATACAACTGAGCCACCTTGTTGGTTTATCTTCCCAATTATTAACAGCCCTGATACAATGAACCAAATTAGCAAAGGAAGCAAGAAAATAATAGAATTTCGTCCAAAATCAATGTATTGTGGCATGAAAACTAGCAGAGCTTCACGAAAATTTAGGTAACCCAACATTTTCTTCAAGAAACAAAGCAAGAAATGATGCAGACTATGATTCTGTCATGTGCAAACAGACCAGTAATAATATTCCAGAAATCATCCTTAAAATACCAGTAATCCGACATCCAAGAGAACCAAGGGTGTCATCTCAGTACTGTATTGAATATGCTGGCGGCCATTGAACAAATAACATAAATTAGCAACCGCACACAAGATCGAATTCACTTTTAATTGAGTGATCAATAGAAGAGATTCCAACATAGCCATAATTAAAAAAACGAAGTTCCCTAATCACAGAGGAATCCATTTTTCCTCTTCATCCTAGCAAATAGTGCAAGGAAAACCAAAGAGGAGAAGAAAGCAAGGAGACCAAAGTGAGCACTTAACAACAAAATCAATTCCATGAAACAGAAACAGATAACAATAAAACAGCTGCAAAAAGTCAATCCCCAATTCTCATGTTGACAACAAGTGAAAAACTTGAAATCAAGAACCCATCAGCAAACTCAGATATCGCAAACAAAATCTATCAAACACACTCATTTCCTAAACTTAAGCAACCCAATGATCCAAACGCACAGGAAATTTACTCCCAACTCCAAAACCCTAAGAACCCAATACAAACCCAGAAAAATCAGGCCACAAAACCCCAAAATCAGAAGCACCCACAACACCAATTTTATCCAAAAGAGTGCATAAATCCAAAAACAATGAAAGCAGAATCTTCAACTTCCACACACACCAAGTTGACTATCAATTTATCAACTACTATACCTCTTCGAGTCCAAGTCTTTTACACTTCAAATCAGAGACTTGAACACAAAAAACTCATCAGGGTAGTTCCAAATCACACACAAATCAACATACAACAACTCTATCCAGAATAATCACTGAATTTCTTTCATGGGCAAAAAATCAAAACCCAGAAAAGGATAAATGAAAAAAAGGGTTTCACGAACTTACAGAAACTCAAGAACCCAGAAATTTCTGTCAGTTTAACGTTTACCCACCAAGAAAAAACCCCTTTTTTTAATGAATATATCTTATTTTTCTCTCTCTAACCATTAAATTCATGTGGGGTTGCGTTTTTTTGTATAAACAAGAGGGGATGTGAAAGTTTGGCGTTTACCATTTTGTCTAAATTTTGTCGGACATTGGCCGTGAAAACAGTAAACGTGCAGAAAGTGATGCAAAATGACGTGTTACGTTTGAGTGGAAATGACACTACTATGCTTCTGTTCCATTCATGGAAAGAGCTTATGTATAAGACTCGACGACCGAGGCATAGTTACTAAAATACGGAAATTGAAGATGTATAGTTGGAGTGGCTCATGAATCGCATGTGGACGAGGCAATAACCGTGGACGTATATTCACTTTTTATATGTGCGTACTTATATGTATGTTGTTGCTGGAGATCGATGTCAGGTTAAGACGTTGATTTATGCTTATGCAAGGTCTTTTTGAGAAGATTATAACAATTCTTGTCTCTAAAAATAAATCCCACTAAAACAAGTGCTTATATCACTACATATCATATCACTAAAACGCTGCAAAAAGTGCTTATATCAGTACACCATATCATATCACTAAAAGGTTGCAAAAGATACAAATAATTTCTATTTTTGTACTTCAAAGGATTCAAACCAAAACCTCAATCTTGTTAGTCTTATGCTAAACCATTTCAATTATAAAATTTTGTTGATTTTTTTCTAAAATCAAATTATTTATTTTTTCCTATTAACAATAATTACGACCAAATAATTATTGCAAAGTTTGCAACAGGCATAAATGTTTCTATAATAGCGTTTGCGAAGTGCTGCAAGAAAACCGGTACCAAATTGATCTATTGTAGTAGTTTAACAAAGATAACGGTTATAAAATCACTATAATAGTTTTATGTTTGATTTTTCTGTCAAAACCTATGATAACGGTTCTAAATCTATAAAGACGGTTAAAAAACGATATCGAAAAAAATTATGACAACGTTTAAACGCTACAACAAAAAAATGCTATCAAAGACCTAACATGTTATAGCATATATGACACAATTTGCTTAAAGGTAAATTCGGTTTGCGTCTTGTTCTTAATTTTGTTAAACATAAATCAATTTGCTTAAAGGTACATTCAAATAAAATGGTTTTGTCATGATGGGGATTTGTAAAGCCGATATAGAAGTTATGTCAATGTGTACTCTGTGAATTAACATTTCGAGCCACTAACAGTTCATCCGTGGACGTCGCGTTACTGTGACATAGTAAACGAGTCCATCGATATTTATAGTCCTGGATATTATTGTTCTTCAAACCGAAGGAGCCTAATGCCAAGATACTTTAGTGACGCACGCACGGTGGTTTACTTAAACAGCGTATGAATCGGGTTGAATTAACGCCCATAGTTAGATTACTGTTATAGGCGTGACATGTTGAAATTAGGCATTTACTATATCTTTGATCCTCGCAAAAAGTCAACCATTGGGAAAAAAAGTATTATTATCGGTAAACTTAAAATTTTTAATTTCAATAATTGATTTTCAAATTCAACGATTTATCTATACATAATAATTTTATGTGATTAGTCATAAGTTCATCAATCCTAAAAGAAAAACATCACGGTATAACATTTTGTTCAATTGATGAGTGATTTCCTTCCTACTTCTCTATCGTTTTTTTTTTTCTAAATCTCATTATCATTAAAAAAATATTTTTTTATTAAATTTTATATAAATTTAATACACATAAAACCGCGGATGATATCATTACAAATAAATTGAACAGAGGGAGTATATTGTCATGGTTGGCATAATGCCATAGATGCAGCCAATAATAGGAATTTTAAGTTGACCCACAAAAATACACTAAGTTTCAAGTGTAACAGCATACCAGTATCATATTTTATTGATGACAACTTTTTCACATATATTGGGTACTGTTGTTGAACTTTGGAAAAAAAAAGAGTACCGTTTTGAAGTATTAATCACCATCTCATGGTTTCATTAGTTTATCGTCAACTTGATATATATTCTCATCGATTTAACAGAATTATAATTATTTGATTTGATACGATAAATTATGTATATATTAATATATAAAAATTAAATTAATCTTTGATTTTTGTGAGTGGAAGGAGTGAAAAAAAAAAGAAAAAAAAATAATGAAGTGGGTTGATATGATAAAAAATAGATAATAAAAAAAATTTGATATTTTTATTAAAAAAACAAAAAAAACAAAAACAGATTGGCATGATCTGTTTGGCTCTGTCTGTTTCTTCTCTGGTTAGTGAGCCAGTCTGTTGATGTTGTTGTGGATATCTTTCTGTTGATGGTGATAGAGTTGGTTTTCTTTCATCTGATGGTGGCTACGTATACGTGAAGTTCCCCTTTGAGATCTGAATTGTTCCTCAATATCTTCCTCAGTTGGATCTGAAAAGTAATCTGCATAATCCTCAGTGTCTTCTTCTTCACCGTCGTTAGTCTGATGAGGCATATCTGTCTGTCTTGGCTGTGCAGATGATATGGGCTGCTATTCGTCAGGGTTCGGCATGATTGGATATTTCTAGGCATATAAAGAAGTTAGTATTTCTTCGACTTCCTTATTCAGCTCATGCAGCCTTACTTCTGCTACCTGATAGACGAGTTTCTACACTTCAGGTGTAAATATTCGAAAAATTTGAGATAATTTAGTTTTCAAAAAATAACAAAAACAGTATATTATTGAATGTCATAATTTATACAATGGGGTCATAAAATTCGTCTGTCAAAATCATGACAGAAATATGATAACGACCTCAAAAATTTCGTAAAATTTAGTTTTACGATAATTAACATGAATAGTAAATAATCATACGTTATAATTTATTTTACGAAGATAAAAGACTTGTTTAACGATATAATAAGAAAAAATGTAAAATTTGAATGAAATGCAACCCTAATACGTAAATACGGAAAAATACGATCTTAATACGAAAATATTATATTTATACAAAAATGACCTAAACCTAATTTTGGCACTTATTATACTTTATGTCAATTTCTACTCCACCTAAATTAAGTTATTTATCCACTAAGTATCCACTCAAACTATTTTAATTGATTTACTTTCCTATAAATACAAGCTCTCTTCTTCTTGATAAACTTCTTACATACATAAAAACACTTCTTATCATGCAAGAGAAGAGATAAGCAAGAAAAGAGAAGAAGGAGAGTTTGAGGAGAAGAGGAAAAGTTAAAGTTATAAGGCGATGAGTATCTATCATCATTAATACGAGAAGGTGATTATTTGTCTTAGAAATTTTGTGGAAAATCATAGGTTCTATGATAAATTTCAATTTTATTATATGTTAAATCCTCACATGTGTAATTTCTAATAAAATTGACAGATTACGATTTAGAGTTGTGAATCTCAAGATATAAATCAAAACGTGCGGATATGTTAATCTGTAAAAACTGGTTACAAGGATTACTTTGTTACTTGATCTGAAATTACACAGAAAGGGTTAGAAAACGAGCCTGATATAAATGGAAAGGCCTTGAATTCTAGTTTTTAGAAAAGTTTAAAAATCTATATTTGAAGTTTTATTTAAGGAGTTATGAGCAGATTAGTAAATAAAGGTCAAATTATCTGATCTAGGAGAAAATATAAAATTGAATGAATAAACTGCAGTTATTGGTAAGGTTTCATGATAAAAAAAATTTATTCAATGGAAAGATTATAAAGTCTACTTTATGTTGAATTCTACGAAATGATTTTTGCAGATGTATAAGAGAAGTTATAGATTTAAACGTGTCGAAGGGTCATATTGGACAAAATCCAAAAATGAACCGTTTTGACCCCGAAACAGCTCCAAATGTTCACAAACACTTATAATGATGTTAAATACATAAAATCATCATCATGGACTATCAAAATAAGTATCAAAGACTTTTCTCAAAGCTTGCCATCACCACATAATATTCCTATGATGGTTTTTCAAGAAATACGAATAAATATACGTAATTCCATAACATGAACAATTATTCAAGAGGGTGTGTCTTAATATGCATATCCTATTATATTATAGGATTTGGAGATGCTGCTCGTCATCACTTAAAGACGAGTGAACATGTGCATGTCAAGAACTGTGATAAAAGATAAGTTTAGATTTATTGTGTGTAGCGATGCATGTTATTATAGTGTGAGTATAATAATATGTATTGGAATCTCTGGACGTAGTCAGTAAATGTGGCTGGCGTAAAATACTGACTGCAACTTTGTGTGTTGTGTGCTAAATATTGAGTGTTGTGGAGTATTGTTGCATTGTGTGTTATGCCTTGTTTGCAAGTATAATGAGGGTGAATGTGTGAAAACAGTGTAAATCTATAAATTGATGAGATAACTCCGTGGTATAAAACACAAAGAGCGTTGTGTCTGTCACATGTGATATACAGTGATTTGGTGGTGGCATTCTTTCATCGACCTTTCGATATAAGAGTATCTCACTGCAGGAGTCCCTGGGTTCCGGTTTGACTGATCCCTTTTCGTGGATGTCCCTTTTGCTAAAGCTAAATAAAGCTTATCAATGAAATTGAATAAGTCTCGCCAAGGACACAATTATAACATTGAAGGTATTTATTTTCTGTCGTCTCTATGTGATTGACATGATGGTAATTGTAACTGTCGCTCTTTCAAGGCTTTCCACAAATCAAATGGATTTTCTTGTGTAAAAAACTCATCCCTCACACTTTCGTGAAGGTGACAACGGAGAATACTTGTGACTTTTATCCTTTTTCTGCGTGGTTCCCTCTTCTCGATTTTCAATAGTATGTTTGAGATTTTTCTTCCCTAAATGCATTTCTGCATCCCGTTTTCAAGAGAAGTAGTTGTTCCCATTGACATTGAAAGATGTGAATTTTAACGACATATCTGACCAGAACAGATTTAATAGATGCAATTTTCTAATTGATTATTACAATTGAAAATAAACAAGAATAAATGACGGCTTAGCTGTCCGAGTTCAAAAATAAACATGGACATGCATAATTAGGAAAAGCGCGACTGAGCCGTCCCTAGGCGTTGTAGACTTTCATAGATTAGCAAATAAATAGGTCGGTTAAGTCGTCCCTATTTAGCACAATTATAAATACAAGTACTAAACTTGATTTTAATATAATAATGAATTTTTATCAATACTTAATATATGTTAAGTAATTACTTGTGAACTTTTTTAAATAAATATTTTATAAATTTTGTTATTAAGATTATACTTCAGATAATTTATTATTTAACATAATATATCTGATTATTATATTTTTGAATTAAATATAAATATAAATTAAGATTATTGAAAAAGAGTATTAAAGTTTGTATTGATTCATAATATATAGAAAAAAAAAGAATATGATGTTAATTTCTATTAAAAAATAAAAATAAATTATCCAATTTTGATTTGAATTTTTTTCTTGGAGGAATTTTTCAAAACTACAAAAACTTGAAAAAAATTCCGAAAACATACATGCAAAAAAAATAATCCAAAAACATACAACTTATTATATTCAATTTTTACTGACGCTCTGTTTTGAAACAGAGCACTTGTGTAAAACATCGAATATACATACACCTCATTCAACACGATGATTTATATACAATATACATTGATTTCCTCATTCAAAACCAATAAATTACACGATGAAAGTTGCCTCAAACATTGAATTCCAAAACAGAGCGTCTGAACAATATGCATACACTCATTCAACACGATGTTTTTCATATAATATACATTGATTTTCTTATTCAAATAAATCTGAACAAACCAAACTAAACCAAACCAAACCAGCAGCAAGCGGATTTTAAAATGCCAAGAGTCCCTTCACATCGAGAATCATCATCATTGAAACACACCAAGCGACTCATTTGCTGAAGTCTCGCAACCTGCATCATCATTGTGGTTTCCAACCAACTCTTTCAACTACAATGAAACCGAAGGGGATTCGACAAGACAATGAAATCATAGGAGTTCGTTAGTTCACTTTCCCGTCTTGCTAGCTCTGTGGCAACGAAAAGGGGTTAGGGTTTCGGCAACGGCCGGGATACAAGATCGGAGAACAACAATAATGACTATGTCGGATGAGGTGGAAGAGTAGAGGAAGAGGGAGAACTGGGGAAGGAGAGGACGATTGGTTGGGTATATGTTTGAAATTGTAGTTTTTTGAAATTCTAATCCTTTGTGTAGTTTTTAGTAATTTTTTTTTTAAACTTGTAGTTCTTGGTCAATTGCTATTTTTTCTTCTCATATAAATTTTTTCACAATTTGTGGTGATAATTTAAATTAAAAATATTATCATAAACTATTTATATTTATGTTTTTGGGAAAATCACCCAAACAACAAAAAGATGAAAAAAACCCAAAAACGTATACACGGATTCTTTATTCCAAAAACATATAAAATCAAAAATAATTGTCGCCCACCACCTTCCCTCATCAAACACAACCCCAACACTCTGAATTCGTTAAACCGAAAGTGAAAAAAAAAAAAATAGCCAATTCGATCCACACCAATGACAAAGCATACATAGTTGGTTTGTGAATTCATGCTGAGATTGTGATCTTCGATCGAAGGCGCTCTGGATTAGGGTATGTTGTTCTGTTTTCGTCAATTTTGGGTTCGTCACAGTGTTTTGAACAATTGAATAGATTAAAAAACGAATTATGAACCGAAATTTGAATCCAATTAGGTCATGATTAGTCAAATTGATGATTAATTGTGTGTGCATGAAATAAACAATGAAAAAGTGCTAAAATGATCCTATTTGCCCTTGTTTATGAACATATACATACTTTAAAAAAAAATTATTTACTAACTTCACATTCATAGGTATTTTGGAACAGTTCAAATGGCGTGGCAATACAGAAGCAATTTAGGGCCAGGTTTGACACTTATTACTAAAAATGAGATCACAGTGAGAGACAAACACAAGACAAAGATGCCGAAGATCCCTTTTTGGCATTTGTTCAAGGCAATCATGGATGAAAAGTTGACATCAGAAAAATATCGAAAGAGCGACATATGCATTCGACAAATCATATCAAAATACAAACAAAGGCGAGTTAACATTCACATTCAGATATCATGACTTTCGCCTAGACGAGATGGACATGAAACTTATTTTTTGTATAGTCGATGACGAAAAGAACATAGATGATGAAGGACCACTAGATATTGTACATTATTCCGAATTCTTGCAACCAAGGTTTTCAAATCGAAATCAAAGAGACAGAAAGGACAGGGAGTTGATGACTACGAAGATTAAAGATACACTCATAACAGTATAGAGAGGGACTAAAGAGCACGATTACAAAGACACAGCCCGACTTCTCATGCTGTGCATTCTGAACACGCTCTTCATAACCACGTCGAAGCCGTCATTGAAATGGGGTTACTGAAACTTTGTAGCAGATATGGATAAAATGTGTGATTACAACTGGACGTCACACTTTTATCAAAAATTGACAAAGTCCCTAAAAAAAACGTTGCGATTCCGGTAAAAATCACTGGATGTGTATTAGTGATACCTCTATGTAATTTTACAATGTCACATTGTTTGAATTTCGTTATGCGCTTTGTTTATCTTTCATGGACCAATATGCCTTATGGCGCTCTGTTTTAGTAAAGAAGGCGTTCTTTTTTATGAATATTGACAAATTGATAATAGGCACTCTGTTTATATTAATGTAAATGCTCTATTATATGATAAACCTTGTTTTCAATGTATTTGATCCTTTTTTTATTTTTTATTTGCAATGACAATATTGGTTTATGGAGAAGACGAATGTGGTAGATCCACTTGAAGAAGACGAGGATCTCGTAATTGTGAGGTGTGCAAGGTGGAATCTGAAAGATCTACCTAAAGACATAAATGCCGCCGCGCCTATCTTCGAAGCTGAAAAGGTAATAAAAATTGAGATTAATTCTAGTGTTATCATTTGATATCAAAAATATGAACTAACATTTGTGATTAAGAAATAATAGTTGATATTGGATAAGCTGACTCCAACGGAGCATGAAAGGGGAGAACACAGCTTGAGGGCTATTGCGATTGAATGGCGTGAAGATGAACAAGAAGATTCTAGCGAAGAAACTCAAACTCAAGGACCAAATGTCCAAGATTTTGAGTTTAGAGTAAGAACCGATGGTTGCAATTCAAGTCGATCCACGAAAAGGAATCGCAACAGTGACAACAATGAAGATGACATATCATCTTCTGATCTATGGATAAGGCATATGAAACCGAACAAAATAACCCTGTTGAGCAATCAATTATATGAAGCAAGAACGAAAATTATTTCATTGAGGGAGAGATGTATGAAAGCAAAACAAATTTATTTGCTTGAGGAAAAGGTAAATTGCTTGCACAAGTGATGTTGTCTTCTCTTATCATTTAAGTTATGATTGTTTTTTAAACCAGCCTTGAACAATTGCTTGTTAGGTTGAAGAAGCAAATAAACTGATAGAAATAGAGAAGGAGGGGGAAAAAAAAAGAGCACTAGTTGGGATGAATTTGGCTGAAGAAAATATAAAAAGATTGGAATGACATTAAACTAAACAAAAACCGACATAAAATAACAAATTAAATTTTAAAAAAATATGAATATTTTTATGCTCATCACAAACCCATTCTTACATACTTCTTGTTCGGCACACTTCATGGTTGGAATTTCCTTCCACTTCTGTCTTTTCCATGGATAATGCATTCAGTTAATTAGCTAGAGAAGTTATATGTGGAAGCTATGAATGAAATGCACAGGGTCCCTATATTTCTTTTAGCTGGCAATAGCATCCCCTGTCCATTAATTCTTATAACTGAACAATGCTGAAAAATGCGATCATAAGTTTTGAGGGGGGTGTTTGACCCGTCGATCCGACAGTTATGTCAAGACTCTGTTGATATTGGGATTAGGTTATAGTTACGATACTAAAAGTAGCTGTAAGGAGGAGCCTTGGACAATGATGCAGTTTAAGTTTACAATGACATGATATTAGGTGTCCAAATCTCCTTATGAACAACTTGTGTGAATGGTTAAGAACAGTATTCCGGCAGACAAATCTCGAGCTATTCTGTTATTTCTCAATCCTAGCGACTAACTTCATTGCTTAGCTTTGCTCTGTGGAAAATCGTGTAGACTTGTGTGTGAGTTATAAGAATGGTTAGTTTGGTTTGTTTCTTCTAGTGTCCAGTTAACGAACTCCATGGGTTACTGCAGATCTTGACGCTTAGGGCAACGGTCATGTGGAGTTTTCAGTAGGCGAGAGCAATTTCAACTGGCGATGTGGGGGAAATCGGTCATGTTTGGACTGTATTTTGAGTATGTTTCCGTTATCAGAATATTGTAACTTTGATCTCGTTATAAATTACGTTCGAAATAGATAAATATAATATGTATAATTTTTAAAATCGACTTCGGATGAATGAAATATTAATGCCTAAAGTTAATGGCGTTTAATGTTATTGTGAGGAAAAATAGGTGCTACTCACATTGGAATTCTCTTAATGATACGGGTTCCTAGCTTATATGTATATCCTTGAAATTCGTGGATAATTAAAGATATACTTAATCGTCTCGCGTTATTGGACCGTTAATATTTTTACGAGATATTGCGAGTTTAAAATCTGCGTAAGAGATTCTTGAGACATTTAAATCTTCAACAACCCGTTATCTTCTCCGTAAATATCTCAAAAACCTGTTTATATACTGTTTTAATCCATATTAGTTTCACATCAAACCTGAGCGTTCTATTTGAGAGCAGAGACAGAGAAAAGGGTAAGCGTCTCATCTTCGTTCTGTCACCCTTTCCGGACCGGATCCGGCCATCTCCGACGCCGCCCTCGTCTTCACCGCCCTTCACCGGAACAATTCGTGCTTGGACGGCCTTCCCCGCTCTCGTCCTCGCCTCACGCCCGACCCCGGCCACCCCTTCCTAACCATAGCCGGTCACCCCTGACGTCGCCTTCGCCTTAGCCGCTGCCGTCAAGGCTGGAGAACAGCCTCGTCGCCACCCGCCGTTCACCCCGAGCTCATCCTTGGCTTCGCCTAGCCTCGCTGCTACTCGCCCAGCCTCGCCGGAGCCAGCTTAGACCACCGGCGACCCGGACCTGGCCGTCGTCGGCGTCCTTCGTCCATCACCCTGCCCGAGACACCCCGCGCCGTCCATGTTGTGCTGCGGGATTGAAAAGGGGATTTAGACCCTTTTCTTATTAAATCGAATGTTAAATGTGTACAAAATACAATTATACACACATGTGTGCACTGTTTTAAATTAATGATAGTGTATTTAAGTTATTAATTTTATTATAGATATACCTGATATGCAGTAAAGGGATTAAGCTTGGGAATATTTAAGGATTTCTTGATTTTTTAAAATGATAAAGTAACACACATCGTTATCTTATATTTAATAAATGAGCGTGTATGAATTAATTGTGTGAGCGCCTAAATTACAAGTTTAAATTAAAATAAAATCTGGGTCTGTATTAAATATTCTCTTGTCTGTTTTTGAGTAATTCGCATGATAAAATGCTTATTTGACCATTATGAAATAATGCACATGATATAATGATAACGATGTAAAATGTAGAATATTTATAGATTATTATAAATATTTCTAAATGCATGTCCGTTCTACTTGTTCCTGTTGGGTGACTCCTGTTATATAATTTCTTGGATTGAATAACATGTGGGGAATAATTTTTAGGTGACTGAATAACATTAACCACGGCTTTGTTCGAATCATGAAACGTCATGATAGTCACCTGTTATACATGGAATTAATAATATTAATTTTATATTATGTTCTTGAATATCCTGAATCCTGATCAAGGGAAAATCCCTTTAATTATCAATGACTGGGAGGGTTACGGTTACATGACTAGGTAGGAAAGGTCTGATTAAACCTTTAGCGTGCACGCAACGATATTAAGTGTTGGCGGTGTTTAGTTAAAATTAACCCTCCTGCGTTAACTACAGAGACCATAAACCCTGTTTAATTGTTCCTAGTACGGTCATGCTAGGTAACTATATCAAATCCCTATGGTAACTCCTTTCATGTCATCAACTTATAAAGGTTACGAAATTAGCACGACATAATATGTAATGCATGAAGAACCTTAAAAGCTTTAATAAAGACTAAAGGTTATAAAACAAGGTCTAACCTGATCAACTTGAATTACTGATATTAATATTACCTCGTACGTATATAAATTTAAGTATTTATATTCTCCTATTTGGCATATGATTGATCGATGATGTTTGCATTGTATACTGTTTGTGCATGGAAAACACATGATATAATAAGCATGTCGGACCCTTGAAATGAACATGTATCCTGTATTACTGGGCTTTCGAGCTCACGGTTACGTGTTTGTTTCAGATAATAAAGGATCAAATCACAGAACGATGTTGATTAAATTCGGTTTATTATAACGTTTTAATTATATTCCAAGACATTTGATTTTCATGTAATAAAGGACAATATAAGTTGGACATTTCATGTTACTTTCCTATGTTTCTGATACTTAAACCCATGTAATCTTGTCGCCTTACTTCGATTGGATTTTGGAACGACGGTAACGCCATATATCAAGCAGGTATTGGACAGGTAATCTTGGAACGTTGCATTATAAGAGTTAAGAATGATAAAGGGATTGTGGTCCCAAGGAGTACCTAAGTTTTTTTGAGGGGAGAGAACCTAGATGTGATCCAAGACACGCGTGTGTGGGTCAGTACAACTGAACTTTTCTCAGTTCCATAAATACAAGCGCTGCATTATACACACTGGAATCCACAACATAAAATCACATATCCGAGTCCAGTCCAGGAGAGTTCAAAACACCAAAGAATACGACCTTCCTTCGAGTTTGGTGGTTACCTCACGTAGACTAAATTCCCTGCTTCCTTCTATTCTGTTTTTTTTGTTAATCTGGATTATCCTACTAACACGATATATATGGTCTGGCTGAGGTAAACAATTCGTGGAGATTTTCCCTATTCCATCAACTATGCAATGAATGCCAGAGCTCATTCTCGTTATGTGGATATGCAAAATCTTGTGTCTTGGATTGCAAATCAAACTAATGGAAGTCAGATCGACAACGCGATCTGTATATGTTGTGTTACTGGTGTTGGCAATAGATTTCTGTTTATTTCAGACTTCTCTGATTGTTTGGAATTTGCAGCCCCAATTTGCACAAAGATACGGCTGAAAATATGTACATACATAGTTCATAAGTTAATATTTACATGCAGCAATTGCTAGCTATTCTAAAATCTCTTGTTACCTCCAGGCTTATCCGAGAGCAATGTAGGCTAATGCATAAACGCGGTGTGTAAGCTGAAAAAGAGGCCTCGTCATGAACAAAACTAACTAAGCAGTTATCCGAGGCGATAATCAGCCACACTGGACAAAGACGCCATAAATTTACCACGAGCGGAAGGCAGCAATGGCGATTTTTGAGCATCAAGCATTCCAATTTACATCTACATGACTACTTTGTCCTAAGGAAGAAAAAATCTGTATCAGGAAAAACATAGAAACCGGAATGTCTGTCCATTCTCATGAAACGTGGCGCATCTGACCAAGTCGATGAATGTGCCCTCCTCGCAAGGTAGGTAAAGCCTCTACGAAGCAATGTAGTCATGCTCGTCGTGATATTGATCTTGATCAAGCAGCGCCACGAAGAGAGGGTGCTTGAGCAAGGAGAGGCTGATCACATGTCTCTTGTGATTTTGGCCAACGTAGACAACCATATGCCCCTTTGGCACATCTCTTGGTATGAACTTCTCATTATTCTTGTTATGTCGCTTGTTTTTCATGAATTTTGCTCTCAAAATCTTCATATGTTTTGGTATGATTAATGATAGTATGTTGTCTTGGTATGAGTAGTGGAGATGGGTGTGTGGGATTTTTGTCTATTTATAGTAGTGTGGAAGGAATCAAATTAGTTTAATGTTAGAAAAATGAAGGGCCATGGTAGATCGATACTATTGGAGTTCATAATGGTAATTAAAATGTTATAAATTTCTTTGATTTACTATGACCAAACCACTTAGCAATAAATTTGGTGGAAAAAAGGCACAATGAAAATGTATATGGACTTAACTAGCTAAGTGTTAGTTAGATTGTCTCAAGGATTTTCTATATGTAAACACTCTCATCTGTTGATTAACTAGACAAGATTGATGTTCTTAAGGAGAAACGTTGTTTAATTCATCATGGATTCAGGTAATAATCTCTCCGTATACGAACAAATATCAAACTTTGCAAATCTCGTCTTTTCTAAATCCCCTATCTCGTTTTTCTGATTTTTTTTCTTTCCCTTATCTTGTCTTTCTCATATCCCTTATTTGATAGAATAATATTAACAGTTCACTTTCTTATTATCTGTGCTTCTACGAACCACATAAAAGGAGCATGACTTGGTTAGCATTTCTCATCATTAATTTGTTTTTTATGGTATGAAAGTGTACGATTACGTACATTTTTTTTGTTTAAAATAACTCTCTGTCTCATTCAAGAGACCCCACAAAGCTTGGAGACAAAAAAGCAACGGATAAGCGTTTGGGATAAGGTTATTGGGCAAAGTGCTCGTTGCGCCCACTTCTTCTACCGCATCCCATCCCATTATATATTGTTATTTACAAATTTGATAATCAAAATGGAAAAATAAAGTTATAATTTTTATAATTAAATATATTATCAAAAATAGCAATATCATTTATTTTTTATATTTGATAACAAATGACATTATCATATTTCAATATTAACACAATTCGCATCACCAAAAGCTTTGTTCTCTAATTTAACATTGGTCATGTTATTGATGTATCTTGCATCCATGAAATTTGGATTTTTATATGCCATTTTTATTTTCTGGCAATAAAAATATAAATTATAGGTGTAGAATACAACATCGTTTGTCCTCAAAATTATCATTTATATTACCAAAAATTTAAAATGACAATTCAAACGAGAACTTAAGGGTGGAGTTGCTCTCAGACATGGTAAATGCATAGTGGAGATTAGATTTTGTGAAGTCTAAAAATGTTAAAACATGAAATGAATAATCCAATCCTTTTTTCTGTTTTTTTTTTCGACCATATGAATAATCTAACCTTAATATCGATTGAGTATCTAACTCATTTTAGCATAAACATGATTGCGTATGCTCCAAAGTTTAATACTCACTATGCCCATAAAAAATTACTCAACATTCATTACATCATATAGTTTTCACCACTTTTCACCGCGTATATTAAGAAGATTTGGTTTTATACAAAACAACGTTACAATCTATTTTTTTTAACATCACTTAAAAGCGCAAAACTTATTCTATGAATAATATTACTCCCTCTCCGTCCCATAATATATGGGACATTTTTCTTTTCGAGCAATCCCAATTTATTTGTAATATTTTCTCTTTTAATAAATATTTAATCTAAAAAATCAAATTAATCATATTATACTACAGTACACCTATTATCTCTTCTCTCTCTAAAAAAATATTTTTTCTTCATCAAATTTCGTTAAAATTCAATACATATAAAAAATCTCGTTTTAAATGAAACGATTACATTTAAATTGAAACGAAAAAATATATAATAATTTTATATGAAATTATGTTTGACGATCGTATAATACAAGTCACAAGTTTCCTTGAGAGACCCACCCAACTCGAACAACGGGCTTTTGATCAAGGAGCCACTGTTTTAGCTTTTAAGTCCCAATGTGCATGCATTTGATCAATGAGCTCTAATTAAAAACTAAGCAGCAAGACCGAGTAAATATTATACTCCATTCGCAAACTGCAAATGCATGTTTTGTCGAGTAAAGAGCGAGATGGAGTTGGTAACCGCTTTGGTTTGATGACAAGACAACTCCTGTATCCCTCTTTTACGTGTGTGAAAAACCAATATGCAACACGAGTGACGACCATAGAGAAACCTAATTAAACCATCCAATAACTTGAGCGCACATACACCATCGTCGCGAACTTGGCAACTGGAAATACACAGGTATTTGACGCCTACTACTAGGAAGACAACGTTATCGCCATGGAAGAGTACCAATGGGAGGTCTCATTTGCTTCATCGCTCCACGCCACAATACGAACAACACAATATATCATCTCTTTAGCCCCTCTTTGGGCAAGAACAGAAGGGAACTCAGGGATTCGTTAACATCAATTACAACCATCTGCAATTTTCCAGGTTAGCAGCACTCCTATTTAACTAGGAATACTACATTGGTTACGTTCTTCAGAGATCTCCGAACCCGCGGATGTGAGAGTTGGCAGAGGAAGATGAAAAACACAGTGATCGTGTGCTGGAGAAGCGAATATCAACAGAGGCAGGCCTTTCTTCGTCAATTCAGCAGGTTTCAGGTACAAACTATAACGGGTGAAAACAAACAGCTCATTCAGGCCATGGAAGGCACAGGTCGTGCTTGGTGGTTCGCGGCAACTTCATGCCTTGCCTTGGAAACGGATGACGTGAAGCCAGTTGACTAACACGCTCAAGTAGAGATTTCAGAAGTGCTTGTGAGCCGTCCTCCGTCTCTAGACTATTATCCTGGGGCAAGTACTGAAGTAAGAAAAGAAAATAGTAGAGGTCTTCCCACAAGCAACAAGCAAATATGTTGCTAATATTAGAGCCCAAAAGGGACCTGGCTACCCCGACTTGATCACTAGCATAACCTAACAGATTTGAAACTCAGTGCCAGAAGAACAGAACTAACGAGGCCTATCTTTATTATCTGCATCTTATCACACCAATCATGCACATACTTTCCGTTTGAACCACAGGTAATCAGTCCATTACCCTATCCTTACCCTGTGCGACATGCAGTGGCCAAACTCGGACCTTTTATCACAACTGATATTATGTCAAGGAACTCCTCTAGGAAAAGCTAAATTTTAATATTTCACGATAATAAGCTCAAGAACCCTCTCGACATCTTGTCATGATTCTTTACACAAACACTTGATCCCCACGATGTGCCAAAGTACACATAACACATTAGTTCATACACTGCAAATTCTATTTTTGAACCAGTCATTGAGAGAGTCAATACTGTGTTAGAGGTCCAATGCAAACAAACATGACAAAGTGAAGCTAAGTGTTCCACACGAAATTAGTTCATCAGGTCTGGTTTCAACAAAAGAAAGAGATTGTGTAACCAACCTTTGTGTTTCCCTTGTACTTTGAGGAGCTGGCTCTCAGAAGGTTCCGCCATTTGTCCTGCAAAGAAACAACAATTGATACATTGTGCCCAAAAAAAAAAAAAAAACTCCCTCCCCAAAACCAATGGAGCAAGAGCGTTACCCTAATATCTAGACATGTACGACGAGACGATGAGAAAAATGTCCTCTTGATGGCAGTCCATTTGCCTACCCCAAACCGAGAAATACCATCCACCAGTTTTTCCACCTCGGAGACAGACCAAAGCTTGTTACGCTTCTTACTGTAGCTTGTTTTCTTCCAAGTTCTTTTCACAGAATTAGAGGCGGAAGGAGCAGATTCATCCTCTTCAGAATCTGATTCAAGTCCCTGGAGAAATGTAGCCAAAACAGAGCCGTAGTTAAACTTTATGCAACCAATGAAAAACAGAAAAATAGAAGTCGCGGACAAAAACAAAGGCAGCCAAGATTTTGTTCATGCGTCTACTCAGAAGATGTCCATTACAGAATGATGATATTTCAATTGCATAGGCTAACAGGAGGCTTGAGCTCAACCAAACTCCAACGAAAACCCCGAATGTATGGTAATCAAATGTTTTATCTTCAGGTGCAACTGTGCAAGAATCATATCCAGTCACAACGACAGAATTCATTGCATGAATAGCTAGCTTGCTTTAGATATTGCTGAAAAAAAAGAAGTAAAATTTCCAGCCACAAAGACACCAGCAGTTTCATTTGTCAAATAAGCAAGTAAAAACTAAAAAGGAATTCCAACAAATAAATAATAAATGGAAGATAAGGAAAGTTTAAAGCAAAGATGGCAAAAAACAATACCGTAATGGGAGTAAACGTCAACAAGGCGGGTTTTTTTGTTGTGCGGTTCATAGAATAATCCTTTTTGGGCAAGTACCTCACTGAAAAATCATGGTGCCCCTGGAAGGGCACTGGTCGAGCAGATCTACCAGGCGAAGCCTCATAAGAGAACGGCTGTGGCATCTTGGATTCCTTCTTCCATTGCTTGTTTCGAGAACCCACTACAAGGCGCTTTCCCTTCTTTGCTTTGGCAGAAGTTTCTTTCTTTACTCTAGCTTTTTGAGAATGGAAACGTGACGACTCATCAATGAATCTCTGAGGAGGTAGCCGTGCCCTTTTCTGTCTAAAAAGTGCTCCAACATCTCTTGGCTCATTGAAACTGCCAGTAGAACCATCCTGTGTTCCCTCTTCTTCTGCTTCAGATTGAGAACTAGTATCACCATCATCTGGTTCTACATGTCTAGTCACCCACGATATTCTACCAGGATTGTGAAAAGGAACGACATTATGGTTCTTGCCATGCCTATTGTATGGTTCGCCCCCTCCTTCAGCTCTTGCAACAGACCTTTCCTTATCAATATTTTTGAAGGAGTTGAAACGCTGCAGGTGCATTTCATCTACTGGCGATGTCCAACTATTAATGCTATCACGGCCCTGTAATTTACCAGGGATTATCATTTTGAACTGGTCCGACTGTTGGTCAAGCTCTGAAATATTTGATTTGGATGGTTCAACCGCTTCGTTAGTATCTCCTGGAGAACTGCTCTCTGACAAGTCCTCCGTGCCTGATTCATCACAGAAGCGATAATCTAGCTCAGGCACCTTCTTCCTTAGGTCAACATTGGGGTCTGAACAAAAGACTACCCAAATTAGTACAGTGACTGACAAACACATCTACCTACATTAAGAATCATTAACTGTAATGCATCCTTTACCAAGAAAATAATCTTCGCATGCATTTGGAAGACCCAGTTCTGGTCCAAGGTTACGAACTTCATCATCGTGCAACAGTCCATCAAATCGCTAAAGGAAAAAGAAAAAGAATGTATAGTGAAATTGTTGCATCCTGAAAATTTGAAGTGCTAACATGACTTTGTAAGAGAAGAACTAATATAATGAGGAAACAAGTCAAAATTTTGCATATACGCCAGTTGAGCCGCATAGAAACATTTGGTGTTAAAATTTTGGCCCTCACAACATCTTATCAGAATTAAAAACAGGTTCATTCTTGCTCCCTCGCACCAAATGGGTGAAAGTATCACATAGCATAATACAAATAGCCAGAAGGGGAAAGATGCATACTCCACGTTTTAGGAGTTTCTCCTCTGCAGCAGTGTTCAAATCCAAGCCACCTTGAGGAAATCACAAAAGCAAATTTCAATTGTCAGTTATTACTTGAAGAGAAAAGGAAAAATAAGCAATATTTCGGAAAGATTGTCAACTAGCTGAGATGGAAACATATAAGCAGTAGATGACAGGGCACTGCAAGATCAAAATAAGGAGACAAAGTGACAATTGCAGCACCAAGAATTCACATGTTCAAGCCAAAAACTAGCCAAAAGTTCCCCTATCTAACCATCCCCTTGTAATAAAAACTCAGGCACCTGGCTTTAAAACGGAGAAGAAAGAAAAGGCTTTCATATTACCTCGGTAAGACTTAGGACCATAATGGAATGTTGAGGAGACATCATCAATTTCCATGCCTTTCTCAAAGTTCTCATCAAAATATAGTGAGGTAGCATCCTTTCTAAAATCTGTAAGGAAATGCCCCTCCGCATTTTCCTCAGCTTCAGAAGTACGAATATAGTGATCTTGTTGTTTTACCTAAGACATACAATAAACAATTTTAGCTGGGAACCTATCCTTGAGCAATTCTACTCAACATGAACCGCCAATGTTTTTGGTCACTTTTTTCCTGCTACTTATGAACATTGATTAGGGATGAAAAGTGATAATGGAAGTTAATCGAAAAATCCAAGGAACAAGGGAAATCAGCCATCAACAAAACCCCGAAAAGGTAAAGGACCAAACATCAAACCTGGGAAACATGAGAAGGCCGAATATTGCAATCAGCACCTCTTGTTATGCAGCGGATTTTCATTTCTTTATTTCTCCCTTTTATGGTGGCTTCTAGATCCAAATCAATTCCTTGCTATCGGCTTCCATCCATCTCAGAATCTTCTAGATTTGATCCCGAAAAAAGGAACACATCAGCAAATCAAATAACAAGGAAACATCTTAGTCCAGCACAGTGTGCATGCTACTTCTATTAGTTTATGAAGGATCAAACCTGTGTATAAGTTTAGTTTCACAAACAATTTCATTTAGCAGGATGCACAACAATAGCACAGAAATAAAGTACCCAACAGATACTGAGCAGAAAGGGAGAAATAACGCTTGCGAGCTTCAAATCCATGCAAAATTCACCTCAGCAGCATGTAACTCAAACTTGAACCAACAAGATCTAGGATGACTAATAGGTGATGCGGCTAACTGCACAGCATGCTCATTACAGACTAAGTGCTCATTAGTAAGTTCCAACTGCCCAGTAAGTGGAAACTTGTAGTATATTCCTAGTCATCGTAACCTGACAAAATATTATGCAAAGTAATTTAGTTTCTCCTTCGGTGTGAAGATGAGCAAACATAAGCGGTAAGCCTTAAGTACCACAGGAACTTCAGGCCCCAACCCCAAAATACATTCACATCCAATGGAACATTATCTCAGTCTCCTTTAAGTCCATGCGTAAGTAATTGGACAGAAAGCTTATCGAACTTTCGAACTTTTCCCTTGATTCTCGCCTACCCTCCAACTTCAAAATTCGCATGACCTAGTTAACATGGGCTCTTTGACTAAAAGAACTCTTTCTGACTGTTTCCAGTCTCGACCTATACTACCTTTGTGATGCATGTATGAAACCAAGTCTCCACTCTCCATACGAACAAGGATTACCCATTTATCAGCTTACTTAACAAGAACGCCCAGAGGCATCTCCGGGCTCTAGTTCCCAGTCCAACACACCAAATGGCAATCAGCTTGAGCTCATCCTGTTGTGCACTCACCGCAGTCATGCCCCACCCACCAAAGACTCACGGATTCCCCTGGTTCCAGTTAACCCTCTAAATCAACAATAAGAAAGATTGGAAAACATACCCACATAACAATATATCTTAGATTTTATCCAAGCAAATGACAAAGCAACAATCCAGATGAACCTCTAAATCAACCATGTCAATGACAAAAAAAAAAAAAAAAAAAAAACTACCCACGTCCTTTCCGTATCCGTTTAAACCATCAGTAGAGTCGTTTCATCAACATGGAACTGCCCACTAGCATGGATGTTTGATGCTGCAAGGCATGCATTCTTCATGTCGGAAAAACCACAAGCACTCTCTCAAAAATCAAATCGGCCAAGAAACAACTTCATTTCCAGGATACAGGAAATTAGCACACAACAGCAAACCCTTAGCCATATGCATCACACTATGAAGCAGCATACTAGCGAACGCTTCACGGACACTGTTATTCAAACAAGAAACCCTAATTTTGATCAACTCAATCAATCAAGCAGTTCCAAACAAAAGCATCAAAATCACCAAAATCAGAACCCTAAACAGATCCCTCCAATCAATTCCACCACACATTTCAGCACGACAATAGAATCAACTAAACCAACACGCACTAACCAATTTCACACCGAAACACATTCATCGCCAGCACTAAAATCAAACGGAGCAGAAGCAAGCAAAAACCACGAGATCAAGCAAATTTTACCTGCTCGATCTTCAATTCCCCGATCTCACTTCGTACGATCCACAACACTCCGAATCCAACTCACAGAACCGCAGCAACTGAACTCCGAGAAATCGACAGATCGCCGGAGCCGGAGTCGGAGCGGAGACAGGATTCCGGCGAGGATAGAGAGGAGAAGGGGAGAAGGTCAGAGAGAGAAAGAGGGGAAGTGTTCGGGGTATTTATTGGACGGATTCGAAGGGGAATTTTCAGAGGCGGAATGGAAAGGAAAGGGATTTGGAGTCCGGCGATGGGAGAATTTTAGCGAGGAAGAAGTGAAGACGCGTGACGAGGACGCCTATGTGTACGGCGCCGTTTTAACTGTACCCCGTATGGTTGATTTTTAATCGTCACTGTTGTCGGCGAAAATGTGTGAGATAAACATCTAATGTTACCTATGGACGTGTATCATTTCAGAGTTATATCGAAATCAATGTTTATGACAATAGTTGTTCTAAAGTGCGATTTACGTGAGAAATAAATCTAATTGAGAAGGACTCAATTTCAACAAAATCACTTATTACTTCCGTCTCAAAATACATAACAATAAATCAAATCTTTATCCCATCAAATGGGTCGACTACGTGAATACGACGGCGTCATTACAATCTGTTATATACATGATTTTTTGTAAGATTATGATAGACTATATCATACTTGTCCAAATACATATAACATTTTATTTTTTGGATTGTCCAAATTTACATATAATTTTTCTCTTTTAATAAATTTTTATTCCAAAAAATCATATCAATCATATTTTATTATAATATATCTAATGTCTCATCTTTCAACTACTACAATAAATCTCATTATTTTTAAAAAAAACTTTTTTTCTTTATTAAAATTTATAAGAATTCAATATGTATATAGCATTTCATGTCGGATTAAACAGTTACATATAAATTAGGATAGATGGAGTATTTCCTATCTTAAAGCTACCTGGACGAAGATAATTTCTTGGTGAACTTGTGTGGATGGTCGTCCGGTTCGGGTCTGCATGGACCAAACGTACAGGCGTATTAGTATATTATTTTTTTCATCCCGTGAAAATTAACGGTTCGATCATAATTGAAAATTTATATATATATATATGTTGAATTTATATTGAATAATATTAAAAATATTATTGATTATAATAATTATGTGATAAATTAATGAATATATTATAACTGATTGATGTTATTTCTTATCAAATTAAAAAATATTAAATTTTTATAAAATATTCAAATAAAATAAATGTTTAATTTTCATCTGAGGGAGTAATAACTACGATCAAAGTTTTAAAGATCCCACAGCCTCCGGGACTTCGTACAAGTTCGATCATTAATTTGGGCTTGACGGTGGGCCAGAGTATCTCCGCTGGGCCAGGAGTATTGTTTGAGAAAGAAACAAAAAGCCCAAGGCCCAAATCCCAAGAAGCCGAAAGCATGCCTTGGTATCGCGGACAAGGAAACACAGAAAACCCTAGGCCAGAGTCGCAGCCACCCGACCATAATCAGTTTTTGCTTTTAAATACCACACGGGCGTTTACTCATCAAACAAATCCGCCACAGGCAACTCTGTGTTCATCTTTCCCACAAAACATATCCACCTAATTCCGTTCTTTAAATTCCGTCTTATCTTGATTCCTTTGTTCTTCGCTTGGGTCTTCATCTCAATATTGAAGAATTCATTGGATCGGTCGATTAATTGATTGTGTTTTTTTTATATATATATATATATATATAAATTTTTTTTGATTGGGTTGCCTATTACGCTTAGCTTGCATTCTCATATCATGATTGATGCTTGTTCACGTCCGTGATCCCTGTTCATCCTAATGTGACATCTTAGTTATAATTATCAGATTCTCTCTGGCTCTTCCTGATTTTAGATCAACATAATGTTTTTGGGTGCTATTTGCGATGTGTAGTGTTGATTTTAATGTTATAGTAGTAGTAAATTAACAAGTAATGTGTCTGCTATTTCTTGACTGTGATTTCTGGATGCCGATTAATGAATCATGTGGGTGATATTTGGATATGCGAGTTGTAATTCAGGCAGCCTCCTTGTGGATTACAAATGACAAGGAAGGTGTTTATCAACTCGTAGAATAACACTCGCTTTTGCTCTTCAGATTTGCTGAGATTGTTGTCTCAATCATTGAAGCTGGTCTAGTAAGCCCAAGCACATTCAGATCCATTCCAATCCTGCCCCTTTGTCAAAGTTTATGCTGCTTCTACTTTGAAACGAGTATCAATATGTACTGTTGTCAGGTCTCGAGTTCCTGTGAATATGAAAGCGCATATACATAGATTTTAAGTCGCTTTTCTACGACGATTGAGTTTTGGTCTTTTGAGATATTTATGGGCGAAGATGAAGAGTGCCATTATTCTGACACCTCTTGTATGAGAAGGGCTTTTGAGCTCTTCCCTGAGCCCATACAGCAACTCTCTGGGCCCTTTTTTAACCTGGACTGTCTTCTTGACAGAGAACATGTCCAATTGTAATACGTAAAAGTTTTGTCAAAGTTTTAATCCCAGAGCAAGTTTAATATAATAGATATATGATTTGTCACAATTTTATTATTATAATAATAATTGAAAAATAGAAAAAAAGAGTGTCGTGCATAAATGTGTTTAGTATTTAATACATTGTTGAGATTAAAATAATAAAAATAAATAATTGAAATTAAAATATAAGATTTTTAATCTTAATTTATTTATTTGTCATGATAAACATTTCCTAAGTCTTAAAAGATAAATGTATTTTAATGCATATCATAATTCATTGTCAATTTGTCATTGGTTAAATCTTGTCATATTTGATCATGAAAATTGTAAAAGATATTTTTTGTTTATCCATAAATCTTGATCCATATATCTCAACACAACAAAAACAATCTATGTGATTTTTTTGTGTCTATGGATTCATCATATAGCTATAATATAGAATGATTATTATCGGATCAAAATTATTAAATTTTAATAAATTGATATTTTTCATAATCAAAATAAATCTTTATCTATACTAAAATGTTTAGTATCATTGGACTTGTTTTGACAAATGACACTCAAGTTTCAGTTCATTTTGTCAAGTTGTGTGTCATATGTTAAATAAATGACAAATGTTATAATTTAGCATCCCTTAATTGGTATGATAAAATTTCAAAAACAAATGAAAAACAATTATAATCAATCACTTCCTCTATCCTATGATATAAAATTTATAATAATGATTAAACCTAATGGTTTTTTATAAATTTATTATGAAATATTAGGTAGTATAATTTGTCTTCAATGTAGCTTTAAAGATTTGATATGAAAATAAAATTTATATTAATACATTATAATAATATAAAATTTTTATGTGTTGTCAAATTTTAACATTTATTCCGTTGCATTGACATATTTTAACATATTGACATTATTTATTGTTAAAATATAAGTTTGTCTAGACTAATATAACATGTATCATTGGATTTGTTTTGAATTTTTCAATGAGCTGGAGTAACTTATTTTCTAGATATCATTATAAATATACAATATAAATATAATAAATTTTTTTGTTTGGTCATTCATATGTTTATTTCTTATTGATTAATAATTATCCATATATAAATTTTTCATTGATTGATTTCATCATGAATTAATTAATATTATTAAAAATTTCATTATCAAGTATATGAATGATTAAATAATTAAGTGAAAATTTGAAATAATAATATTAGATATTTTTTATTTGATCGAGTTTTTCTTTGATTGATTATGGCGTGAATAATCACATAAAAAAATTTGATTATTTCATATTACAATAATGTTGATGATTTTATGTATTATTCAATATTAAGAGTTTTTTTATAATTAAATAATTATGAATAATCGATAAATTGAAATTTATAATACATAAGATAATTACTTAATCTAAAATGAATTATTTATTATTAATAAAAAAATATAAAATAATATATTATAAAAAATATAATCGAAAATTATATATGTACGAATAGAGATCTAGTGTGGATAATCATATTACATCCTTTTGTCTTGGTTTGCTTGTTTTGTTTCTGGTGTTACAAATATGCAGCATGCATAACGCTATGTTTGTAAGATTGAACTATGAGGGGAGGGGAGGTATGAAGAGGGTTTTAGGAATGAAAAATTTTGTTGATTGTGAGTTTTTGGGATGAGGGGAAAGAAAGGTTTTGGGAGTAAAGTGGGTTTATTTTACTTTCAAAATTATACTCCTTAAATGGGGAGGTTTTGAAGGGAAAGAAAAGTGAAATGTTTGAAAAAAACCAATTATCCTCATCATCAAATTAACAAAAATTTTCAAATTAGTTAGAAAGGAAAAAAGGAAATTCATCATATTATTTTCCTTTTGATTTACACTCACAAATAAAAAAGAATATCCAACTTTTTTTTTCTAAACTCACAAACAAACAGAAATAAACTTATATATTCTGTTTTTTTTTCTTTCGTTTACTTCATTCTCATTTATTTCATTTTTCCTCCCATTAAAACTCATAAACAAAACTTATGCGCTTTTGCTAATCTTTTTATGCGGGACATTTTTGAGATCAATGAACTGGTATGGTTAGAATATGGTATTGCTCATGAACCTGAACTTTGTTATTTGATTTAAGAGGAAATCCAATGGAATTGCTACATGAATTGCTATTCTCAAATTATAGCTATCGTCCCAAAATTATGCGCTTCAATGGTCTTTTTTTTTCATGTCATATTATAGTTTTAGCCAAATAGGTAGCCCTATCTGACATCAAATATGATAAAAGTTATATTTTAATAACTCTTATGAATATTTATGAATTATTTAAAATATTCAAAAATGACACCTGGCTCCATGCTAGCTACTCATCAAGTATTATTGTTAAATATAACATATTATCATTGACACATCATAGATAAATTATACATATTTTGACATTAATTTTATCTAAATTATGACAGTAATTTTACAAAAATAGCTATTGACATTGGACTTGCTCTAAGCTTGTTGTGCAATACCGAACAAGTCCAAGTTCATGGATGTAGGGTTGTCAAAAAGTGGCTCGGTCCATCCGTCCGGCCTGATCCGTTCGAGTCTTGTTCGGGTTTGGCCCGACCCAGTGACTGTTGGACGGGTTTTTCGAAGCTCGGCCCAAGGACACGGAATGGATCAGACACCAGTTTTGGACTTGGCTTGTCCGGTCCGGCTCGATTCGATCATGATCCAAACTTGATCCTGCCCGGTAGACGGACGATCTGTCGGGCCCGTGAAAAGTATATCGAATTTGGTAAATACCGTCAGCGGTTTTCGCAGATATGAAATACAAACCTTTCTATCCTGATTGTGTATCGAGAAAACACCAAAACCGTTGATCTTTTTTAGAAATCGATGACGATATCTACTAATGTTTTTTTTTTTTTTAAAAAAAGGGGTTATCGTTGACCGACCGGACAGATAAAAGCCCGGTCCGTCCGATCAGTCGGAGGCTCGGACCATGGGCCAGGCCGGACTGGGATCCACCGGGGGCAAAACCCATAAGGTCCGTCCGACCAAGGTCCACAGACCGGACCGGCCCGTCCGAGAAATAGTGCTGGGCTTCGAAGCCCGGACCGAAATCCGGTCTGAACTGATATTTTGACAACACCACATGGATGTCATTCATTGGATTAGAATTTATAGGACGGCGACAATGGACGATTACATAGTTTATAACATATATGTATTTTATATTATTCTATGTATATGAATATAAGTTTTGTTTTCATATCAAATCATGTCTGCTCGTCCCGTAATATATATTAGGTTGAAGTACGTAAGTTATATAATAATTGATTTTTCACAATAAAATTATTAAAAATTACTTTTGATCGTTGTTATACACGTGTCAAATTTTATATCGATACATATATAAAATCAAAACATTATAAAATAAATAGGACGGAGGGAGTATTGAATTGCGGATGGCTTGGAATTGTGTGTCAGCCCATGTATACATTCCTAGCAGCGCTTTGAATGTTGACATTACGAGATAAACTATGTATTGAATCTTCGTGGAGTAAGTTCAATGAATAAAACTGTTTTTACATATTTATAATTATAATTTATCTATAAATAATATAAAAAATATATATGATTTTTCAATGATTTCATGTTAAATTTTGTCATTTCATTTTTCCTTTCATTCTTTTTTTCCTCTTTGTTTGCAACTTCTTCATTCCCTATGATGTGATCAAATGATTTTTCATTTTCATTGTCAAATTTTATTATACAAATGATCAAAATCAAATTATAAGAATAAAAATAAATATCATTGAAGTTCACAATTAATAAACAAACACTATATTATGCATCTGTCAACCCAAATGCCTAATACATTGCATTGGACTTGCTCTTTATCATATTGTATTTGCAGTGTCCCACGAGAACTGATTGACTTGTGTCAAGGATTTTAGATATGGCCAGCCATTATTGTGGTGGGCGGTGTGTACAAGGCCTGGTAATGAATGCATCGCCATATGACTCACTGGCGATGACTTCATGCAAGCGATTTCTGGCCTGCTATCCAAATTGTGGATGGGTTTTTGGGGTTAGCACATCCTCGTGGGATTGCGACCCTTGGTCCCGGTCATTGTAACATTTGTGCCATCTTATTGTATTCTGATTCCTGAACTATGTTTCGTTAAGCAGTTCCGTACTTAATGTTTTATACCGTGTATACTACATTGCAAGTGAATTTAATCCTTGCAAGGTTTTAGAATCGTATCGTAATCGAGATGCCTCTCTTGGGCTTGAATCTTGATTATTTTTGAGTAGTTTGATTGTAAACACGGCATCATCATATTGTCGGCACCCAGACTATTTGTTCTAGTTATATGGTGTGGTCCAGTTTAGATGAGTGTTGTAGCCATAAGGGTGATAACGTTAATACGTGCACTTATGAAGCTGACCTCGGTCATTTCCGCTTAGCCAGTGATGTTGGACTTGGTCCATACCTAGTTTTCCAAAGCACATTGATAATGGTTTTCCTATTTCTTTAAACTAGGAGTAGTTTTTTTTATCTAAATAAAAAATATTAATGAAAGAGACCACGAGCAAACAGTGTTGAAAGCATAATACAGTTCGGTTCCTACCATTGTGGAAATTGAAGATGGACTTTTTTTTTGCCTTTTGTTTCATTAGAATTTGCAGGAGTTGAAATGGTGACAAACATGTTTCTTTATGCTTGGTAAAAGCGATTTCACAAGTCACAACTAACCTCGCAATTGGGGATCTGTGTCTTTAGGAAATCGATCAAATAATCCCTTATAAAGTACCATAAGACGTTATCGTGTTGAGATTTTTTTTTACTGTTTGTAACGTCGGGTTAAACCTCCCCGGACATCACAACTTTACAATAGGAGCATTAGTTTAACCGTACAATTCCTGCTTGTCCCTTTTAGGTTATGTGAAAATGTGAATCAGTTGATATCAAAAAAAGAAGCTGACTTCTATGCCCTCGCTTGTGGACTTCCTGTGATCTTTCGCGGATAGTTAGCTAGTTTTTTGCCTCCGCCTGCCTTTCACCATTATTGCTTTCATTCATTCATCTCTTTTGGCTCTCATCTTCCAAGCACCATCATCACCACTTTCTTATTTTCTTTGCATTATTTCAACTATTTGACAAGGTTGGTCCATTATTCTTTATATGTTGAATTGAATAAATGGTTCAATATGTGATTTCGATGGGGATTGATTTGGGTTATGGGATTGGAATTGTGATCTGGGTTGGGTTGGTGTCAAGATTGTACTTGGGTCATGTTTTGAGGTACCCGTTGAGAATTCTTGTGATTAGGTATTGGGTGGTTGGTTTGCTTGAATTCCCATTTTGGGTGTTGGGTTTTTCATGGTAGTAGTATCTGATATCTTGGAATAGAACTGTAGTTCTGCATTTGGTTTGCTTTGTTTATATGATTTTTGGTGAAGTGGGTTGGGTTAGATAGTGAATTGTCATGTTTTGGATCTTCTGAATTTGATCTGACTTGATCCGGCCATGTTATTATGCTGAATTTTTATAAGTAATGAGGTTTGATTCGGTTCTCTATGCACTTCGTTCATTGTTTCTTTTACTCCAGTGGAATATCATGTCATATGCTTTGAGGCATAGTTCCCAGGTACTCCATCTTTCCTTGTGCAACGCGCAGCAAGAATACCATATGCAATTACCATTAGCCAGGAGAAAACCTTGGAAACTATCAAATTACTCTATGTCATAAATAGCGTTTCTCATACCGCACCCTGCGTATTGCATATCCCTCCTGATAAGCAATCTGATATGGTATGCATTTCACTGTATGTCATGCTACATATGGATAGGAGAACTATGATAATTTCCGGTTATCTTTCGGTGGTTCAGTGGGATGGGAGAGAGCGGTATGCACTGTTCGGATGATCCTCGAATCATTTGCAGTAAAGCTGAGGTTCTGTCAAGCAAATTCAGCTAGTAACCATAACTGGTTGGTCTATCTGGATGTGCTAATTGCTTCTCTTTTTTGGTTGAATTTGCTGAATCAGAGTTTTCTTGGTCGGAAGCAGTTCGCTTAACTGATATAAGAGTTTTGGAGGCATGATTTGTTTTTCATTCCTTCGTCGAGCCAAGAAGGTTGAAATAAAGTCAGGGACGACAGTTTCTGTAATTTCATCAGATTACAATCTTAATGATCGTGAAGCGACTAGATTCGGCTCTGAACTCTATTCCCTTAATGCCTCTGACACGAGTACCGAGTCATCGGGGAGGAGAAATTCCTTTCCGAGTATGTCCAGCAGGACCAGCAATGTCCGGGCATTCACGTTTCAAGAATTAAGATCTTGCACGAAATGTTTCAGTCCCTCGGTAAGGATTGGAGAAGGCGGGTTCGGGTGTGTCTATAAGGGTGTCATTAAGAGCTTGGAAGATCCGACGAAAAAGATTGATGTTGCCGTAAAGCAACTGGGTAAAAGAGGTTTGCAGGTAAGGATGTTTCTTATGATTACTGTCTAAGCTTGTCATGATAAATACGCCCTAATATATTTCTATCCATAGATTATATCACTGTTATTCTTTTGTTGCTTAGGGGCACAAAGAATGGGTAACAGAAGTGAATGTCCTTGGCGTGGTCGAGCACCCGAACCTCGTCAAGTTGTTGGGATACTGTGCTGATGACGACGAAAGAGGAATCCAGCGGCTACTAGTTTATGAGTACATGCCCAATGGTAGCGTGGAGGATCATTTATCAGCTCGGTCGCAGAATATTATTCCATGGGCTATGAGATTGAGAATTGCCCAAGATGCCGCTCGGGGCTTGACATATCTGCACGAAGAGATGGATTTCCAGGTACTGTTTTGCTTGCTTCTTACATTCAACTATGAGCTCGACCACGATTTGTTTTCTTAAATGAGTTTATATTGGTCTCTTAAATATGGGGGATATGGTAACGCCATTCTGCATGAGAACATTGTTGCCATTTAGATTATTGAGCTTTCGCTTTGCTTGACACAGATCATTTTTAGAGACTTCAAGTCTTCAAACATATTGCTGGATGAAGAATGGAATGCAAAACTCTCAGACTTTGGATTGGCTCGTCTGGGCCCTTCGGAAGGCTTGACTCATGTCTCCACTGCGGTATGTTCGCACTGAATAATGGATTTTTTCGTGCTTTTCGCTCTGAGAAGCAGGATATCGCCGTCACTTGCATTTGATGATTAGACAGTGATAAAAGACGCCATCTTCAACATTTTACAATATCCCTCAGGTGGTTGGAACGCTTGGCTATGCAGCTCCTGAGTACATCCGAACAGGACGCCTTACATCCAAGAACGACGTATGGAGTTATGGCGTTTTCCTCTACGAGCTCATCACAGGTCGATGTCCCTTGGACAGGAACCGCCCAAGGAGCGAGCAGAAGCTCCTCGAGTGGGTAAAACCGTATCTATCAGACATGAAGAAGTTCCAGCTGATCGTAGATCCAAGGCTCGAAAGGAAGGACAACCTCAAGTCGATACACAAGCTCTCACTCGTGGCAAACCGGTGCCTGACCAAGCAACCAACGGCACGGCCCAAGATGAGCGAAGTACTAGTAATGGTGAACCGCCTTGTAGAGGCATCAGTGGATTCAGCGAATGGCAGTCTCATCGTGAAAAACCGAGATGCTACAGTGACTGCTAACGAGAAAAGCCCGAATGGAGGTTGCTTTGGTTGGTGGCGGAGGCCGGAACAGGTAAAGGTACGATAAGTACAACTGCTTTCGATTCCACTGGTTGACTTGAGAACGTACATAGGATGTCAATTACCGATATCAGCATATGAGAAGCATTACATAATTCGTTAACTATGTATATGTTGTGTGGCCGAAGGCGAAGCTGGAGAAAGGCAACCAACACTGCCCTTGAAGATATGTTATTGATCAAAGGCTTCTGTAGCAGTGTATAGTTGTTTCATATTATATATTACTCAATTTTGAGGTAATGTTGTTGTGCTTGTATAATGTACTGCTTGAAAAGGAGTATTTATATTTCGTTCATTTTTTTCTCATCAACATGGAAAAACAAATCGTTTTCTTAAAAAACCTATTTTATTTTACTGAAAAAATGGTTTCTTCAAGAAACGAATTTTAATCAATTTTTGTGTTTTTTTTCACCTAAGTAGAATTCGTTTTCTCATGAGACAATTTATGTAAAACAAAAATCATTACTTCATGAAACGATCTTTTTATGTAATAATAAACTCATTTTTTGAAAAAACGTATTCTATTTTAACATTAAAAAAAACATAAAAAAACAATAACCCTTGAAAAGGGAACTCATCTTTGGAATGGGTTGCAGCGATGGGAAAACAGGTGATTTGGTAATACTTTGCTCAACATTATGATTCAATTCAAACTACAGTCATGGATTCGACTGAGAACATCAAAAAACAGGAAATAAGATTTATATATGTCATTTTATCTTATATATATCATTTTATCATGCATTTGATGGGATTTACAATACAATGCTTTACTATAATATTCATAGTAGCTACGTCGAGTTTTTCATGCGTCTCAAATTACGTTAAGATCCAACAACAACAGTCAGAAACAATCCACAATCACTTCATTTAAACAAACAATCAAAACCTCAACATCTCGAACATCTACCAGTCTCAAACAATCCCATAGTTTCATTTCTCAAACTCAACCAAACCCCGAAACACATGAAAACACATCCAAAACCAAAGCATTTCACACTACAAATTTACATCGCACACCAAACCCACTCAACCCAAATCACAACTTTCACCTAACTCATCAAACCCAAAAAAAGAAAATGAAAATGCAAAAAAGGGCAAAATCCTCAAATCGAAAAAACATATACCCAATTTTGTCTCTAAACCCTAAAACCCCTAAAATCCTAAAGCCCTAATCTCTCTTCTCCTCCGCCGCTGCCGCCGCCGAGGATGACTGCAACAAAAACGCCGTAAACGGCAAATTCAGACACACATTCCCCCCAAACTCCACCCCACTCGGTGCCCGAAAACACAAACCCAACCCACAATTCAACCCCGGCGCCGCCGCCGTCGCCGTCTCCCCCGCCATCAAATCCACACTCTTCGATGAATCAGCAATCCTTTTACTCGTCGTCGTGATATCCGTCATGGAAGGAACGGTGCCGGTCCCCGTGGCGGCCACGATCGCGGGCTCAGCAACCTTTAAAAGCCACTCGACGGTGTCCCCGTCGGTGCGGTGCCCGAGCTCCCGCGTCAGCTGAAAGATCCGGGCAGCCGTCACCGGCGGGAGGCGGATACGGCGACCCCGGCCGTTGACCTTCGTGTGGCGATCAGAGGATTTGGGTTTGTGTGGGGCCAATTGGACTTGTTGTGGTGGTTGTGGGGGGAGAAGATGATGATGGGAGACCATTTTGGGAGGTGGGGAGAGGAGAGAGGTGGGGTTGGGTAGGGTTTTGTGGTGGGGCCTGGAGGGGTGAGGTGGGTCGGGGTTTATGTGGGATGAGATGAGGAGGTGGATGAGATGAGGAGGTGGGTGAGATTGGAGTGGCGTCACGTTGGAACTTGGTAGGGAAAACATTACGTATTTTTGTGCATTTTTGTCCGTGATAAAAATATCTGAATTATTAGAGATACACAGAACTTTTTCATAGTATAGAATCACATCGAGAATCGAATCAAACAGCTATCGAACTCGTCCCAAACAAGTCATGACAGGGATTGAAACTACCGTTATAAGGGAATCGAAAAATCGGTCCGATACGAGAAATAACTCCAGGAATCGTCCCATCCATATCGGAACCAGACCGACATGTACAACATGATGTATCTTGTATTCCAAGTACGTAGCAAGTGAACAACTACTTAGTATTGACACAATTAAATATACAAGAAGACAATTCATAAATTTCTTTTTGACCCTCCAAAAAACCTAACCCTCTTATGTTTTCGCTCAAAAATTTTTCTCACAACCATTGTCGATTGCATATGGTCGTAATGTTTGTTGTTTTCTTTTTTTTTGGTGACGAGGGTGTCCGGGTCAGCTCGCGCGCACCTCGATTAATCCTCCGGACACTAACAAGACGTCCCCTTCACCAGCATCAGGTAAAGCTTTGACCGAAGTTAACGGGCGTGACCAACATGGATTTTGAGGTTAGTGGGATTCGAACCCAAGACCTTCAAGAAGAAGGTTGAGTCGAACACCACTAGATCAACCCACGTTGATTAAAAGGGCCGAGGTGCAACACGAGGACTTCCCAGGAGGTCACCCATCCTAGTACTACTCTCGCCCAAGCAGTTGTAATGTTTGTTGTTGGTGCTTATTATAGTCCAAACTTTTTATTGTTTTTGTAACGTCATGAGAATTATCGAGCTTAGCAGACAAGTGGTGTCATTGTCGTCATAGACCGAGGTCCGTAACAAGTCAAATTGTAACAAAATTTACATAAAAGAACGTAAGAAAAAGTGATATCCCAAGAAATCATAGAATACAATTCCACATCCACACACACAGTTCATCGAGTTATACAATCCCGAATGTAGTTATTATATAATACTTAAATCCCCAATTGCCCGAGGCAGAAAATACAGAAATTATTATACAATCATTCATGTTTGGCTTTAGAGCCCAAATACAACGATATGTCTTTAAACTTGTTACAAAAAAAAAAAAAAAAAAAGAAACATGGTCCGCAAGCAGCTATTCTGAGGTTTCACCATCTTCACCGGAACCTGATGAAGCAAAAGAAAAGAAAACAACCAAGCAACAAAAAGAACCCCGTGAGCAAGGAAAGCTGAGTAAATCCCGGATACTACCATTGAAAGAAACATCACATTATTATGGCACGATAACGTTCATAACTGTTATGTCTAACAGCATATTAAAGTCCTTTTTTTCTTAAAGTGTGTTAGCTTGAAGGTTCTTTATGTCGACATCACTATGTTTTGCTAGTGTACTCTACTACTACCTGACCGTTATGGCCCCAACTCCGACCCGTCACATCACGATTCTATTATTAAGACCACTAACTCTCATTCGATTTGTAGGAGAAACTCTCTCTCAAGATCTATGACCACATGATAGAGTGGGGATTCCCTCCATTTGATCTTTGCGACCCATACGATTAGATCCCAACAAAGTGATTAGACCCGAAAGCATATTCTCTCCATTCACAAACTATGACCATAGGACACCTTGGGGCACCCTCCACTTACTCTCTGCGACCCTCAAGATAAGAACCCTCGCGACAGGGCTGGACCTAACTTGTCAACTTAATGTAAATCCTCAAGTATGGGGAAATCTAGGTTCTGTCATACGATCGACTACCTGCAAGCAATTGTACTTCAGACAATGCACAGAAATCACAATGATCGTACCGTCGATTGGCTCTCTGCAGACGAGTTGCTTGGCGTCCGAGATGCCAAGGAGGTCAACCCTTGAAACACAATCACGAGTCCCTACAGACAACCGCACAACCCCTAATGGCTTTCTGCAAATAACTGCTCAGTAGTCGAATTATCAGGGTTAGCCAAACCCTAAACCACATACTCGGTTCCTTGGAGCCAATTGTCTGACAACCTCGACGACCTTTTATCTTGTTACTTATGTAACCTAAATAATACCCCGAATATCTTGTTACTTATATAACCTAAACATTTATTAAATCCTTACGTAACGATGTATGATATTAATTTCTGCTGCAAAAATCAATATACTAGGATCGTTTTATTTCCATTAATGATGTTATTTTCTATTTTATTTTATAGTTATCATTTTAAGTTAATTTATCCTTTGATACATACGCTCACATTTTATCGATAGTTTTGTTAATGGCCAACCTTAATTCTACTTTATGTTCATAACGTAACCATTACTATAGATCGCCACCTAAACCAATTATCACACATAACAACACAATCAACCCGTGCCTTAACATCACCCACGAACTCACTGCAAACCTGTAGATCATCGTATCATCACAAATCCCATTAATTCTCATCAAACCACATAAATCTATATACGTATTATTCATCAAGGGAATTCGAATAGGGGGTTGGGTTATCTCACACGAGAAGAAAGAGAATAGACAATGGTTGAGGCGTGGTGGTAGCAGCGGTCTGTGACGATGGCGGCTAGTCGCCGACAACTGGGGGAGAGAAGGGCGGCTCGACAGGTAAGGGAAAAGAGGGGTGAAGAAGAGGAGACCGGCGATGATGAGTGTGGCGATGACAGCAGATGAGCGACAAGCTAGGGGGAGAAGGGAGGGGAGACCGGTGATGGTGGGTGTGGCAGTGGTGGCTGGTCAACGGTAGACGGGGATGTAAGAATTTGAAAAATTTCATAAAATTTAGTTTCACGATAATTAACGTGAATAGAAAATTATCGTATGTTATAATTTATTTTGCGGTGTTAAAACGCTTGTTTGACTATATAATAGAGAAAAATATAAAATATGGATAAAATACAACCTTAATATGTAGATATAGGAAAACACGATATTAATATGAAAATACCATATTTATACGAAAATGACCTAAATCTAATTTTGGCACTTATTTTCCTTTATGTCAATTTCTACTCCACCTAAATTAAATTAATTATCCACTAATATCCATTAAATGCCCACTAATTATCCACTAAATACTCACTAAATATCCATCAATTTTTCACTTAAACTATTTTAATTGATTTAGTTTCCTATAAATACAAGTTCTCTTCTCCTTGAAAATTCCATACAAATATAAAACAAAACACTTCTTACATTAGAGTTAAGCAAGAGAAGAGAAAAAGTAGAAGTTTAAGGAGAAGAGGAGAAGATAGGTAGTAAGGCGAGTAAGACGTGGAACCTTCATCGTTGTCAAGAGAAGATAATCATCTTGATTAAAAAATTTATGGAATATTATGCACTCTTTGATAAATTCTAATATTAATATATTTTGAATCCTCACATGTCTAGTTTCTAATAAAGTTAATAAATCATGATTTGGAGTTGAGAATATTAAGTTATAAATCAAAATATATGAATATATTAATCTATAAAAAACTGATTACAGAGATGATTTTATGACTTGATATGAAATTATATAGTACGACTTATGAGACAAGTCTTATATCACTAGAAAGATATGAAAGTCTAGTTTGCAGAACAGTTTATAAATAATTATTTGAACTTGTATATAGAGAGTTATGTGTAGATTAGTGAAATCAGGTGAAACTGTTTAAAGTAGCAGAAAATATAAAATTGAATTAATTAACTGATATTATTGGTAAGGTTTTATGATGAAAAATTTAATTCAGTGAAAAGATTATAAAGTCTAGTGTATGTAAAATTTTACGGAATATTTTTTAAAGTTATATACAAGAAGTTATAGATTTAAATACGTCAAAAGATCAAATTGGAAGAATCTAGGACACTCGTTATGGAGGCCGGGAAGCTCACTTCAAAGGCTAGATTGTCCGTTCCAGAGGTCGGGATACTCGTTCGAGAGGTCGGGATGCCGTCTTAAAACCTTCTCGACCAAGAATAATCATTTTGACCCCAAGACAACTCCAAATATTCACAAATACCTCTAATGATATTCAATATATATAATCATCATCATGGATAATCAAAATAAGTATCAAAGGTTTTTACAAAGCTCAACATCACCTCATAATATTAATATGATGGTTTTTCACGAAATACGAACAAACATTCATAAGAAAATATATTAATATATGAGTCCTATCATGCTATAGGACTTGGAGACGCTACTCATTGAGACACATAAAGGACAAACTGAGCGTGTGTGTGAGAAAGTTGCAATAAGAAGGTAACTTTTAGATTTATTATGTGTGAAGATGCGTATTATTATATCGTGAGTACAATAATATGCACTAGAATCTATGGACGTAGACACTAAATAAGGCCGACGTAAAATACTGACTGCAACTGTTGTGTGCCGTGATAAAATGATGTGTGTATTTGTGTTATATCTTGATTGTTGGTATAACGAGTATGAGTGAGTGAAATGAGTGTAAATCCATAATTGATGAGATAATTTCATAGTATAAAACACAAAGAACGTTGTGTTTGTCGTATGTGTTATATAGTGACTTGGTGATGACATTCTTTCATCGACCTTATGAGATCATTTTGTGTAATACCCCGGAATTTTTTTCGATATTTAAAATAAATAAATTTTCGAATATTAAATAATGTACGAAAAAATATAATGTTAAATGTAACGTTATATATTCAATAACGTACGAATAATGACATTGAATGCATAACGTTATAACGAAACGTTACGAACCTACAAATAATTTAACGAATACGTAACGTTAAACACAATGTTATAACGATGTAACACATGTGTTTAATAAGCGAACATATTAAATATAACGTACGTGTAACGTTATAACGTAATATTCTAATATTCGTATTTGGGCTAATAAAATACGGTCCAGGAAATATTCGAAATTTTTAGCAAAAAAACGTCATTGAATTAGAAATAATTTATCTAATTACGGGTATATTTTTTAATAAAATAATCGAACGAAATACGGATAAAAATTGATAGACAAAAATTAAACGAGTGAGCGAATTTAAATTTAATATAATCCCTCCATTTTTCACCAAAAGCAGCCTGAGATTTTTTACGTCGCGCCCTTTTCTTCCCTGTCCATGCGTTTCCTACCATATTCCACGCCGAGAGAACCTCACCATCACTCTTTCCTTCTCCTGCTGGTTCACCATCATCTATCACTCTCCCTGCTTCATCATCACCACCGAACACACACCTCTCCCCTCCTCTGCATCATCTTCCTCCTTCACCATAACCCAACACCACCACATAGCCTGTACCATCATCAGACGCAATCAAACACACAGCTAACAACCACCGCCACTCACCTCTGCACACCACACTTATCACCTTCGAGCAGCCGCAGTAGCGAGGACGACCGAAGAACATTGCCAAAGGAGAAGAACGGCTGGGCAGCGGGGTGGTGACATCGTTGGAGCTGAGATATCTTTTGAGTGCTGTTAGTTTAAAGGTAATGTAACTTCGATCCAAATCCTAAAAAGCTAGAAGCTTGATGGCGTACGACTTTCTTGTGATGTGTGTGCGGCTTGGTCCCTATGTATACGCATGTGTTTGTGTGATGGATTGATGTGCATAATATGGTGGTTAGTGATGGCTTGATGATGGCGAAGGGTTATGAAAGTGAGGATGTGCAGGGCGAAGGTCGTGGCTGTGTCCATGAGTGTATTAGAGTTTCCAAATGTGTCCAATGGGTGTGTTATGGTGATTCAGTTCAGGTGTGTGCGTGGTTTAAGGTTGATGGCTGCGCATGGATATGAAATCGTGAAGGTTATGGTGTGCAGGTGTGTTTGTGTGTTAAATGCTTTTAGCTATGGCGCGCATAACGTGAGCTTGCAGGGTTTGTGAGGTTTGATATTTCACGATGTGCGTGTATGGGTACGTTTTAAACGGATGAAGACATATAGGGTATGCGAGCTATGGCTTCCTGCTTTCTGCTTCCTATTTCCTGCTTTCTACTTTCTACTTTCTGTTTTCTGTTTTCTGTTTTCTACTTTCTACTTTCCGTTTTCTGTTCTCTGTTTTCTATTTTCTGTTTTTTGCTTCTTGCTTTCTGCTTTCTGTTCTTTGCTCTCTGCTTTCTGCTTTCTGTTTACTGCTGTTAAATCAAAAAGTGTATATGTGACATATAATCCTTACGAATAGAAACTAGATATTAAACGTAAATATATGACCATGCAATGCTGTATTCGTGATCGGGATACTGTATGATGTGTTTAGTGTGGAGACATTGCTGGGATTATAACGAATCAAATCATACAGAACAATACTTTGCAAATAAACAATATATTCATGTGTATGCAGAACTATGCTTTTCAAATAAACTATTGTGTTTATAAATATATGTATCAGTGATTGTAATACATGAATGATATCAAATAATCTCATCATAACATATGCTAAAGGAAGTACTAGAACGGGTTGGAGATTACATTGCCTGACGATACGAATGAACGAAATGTGAACCAACAATGAACGCATATTCAAATATGAAAGCTGAACATGGTACAAATGTCATGGACTGTCAAGTCATCTGTTATGTTTCTTGAAAGTATTTCGAAGATTGAGCTCGGCACTGCCATCATCTTCCTTTGCTGAAACCGTTTGAAAGAAGGTCGTACTTGGTGTCCCTTCTTGGAATCTATCGAATGTCAAATGAAAGTTCTTGGGACCGAATTCTAGCCAAAATCTTTGAGTCATCGTCATGGGTGAACTGAAACTAGGTAGGGAGAGTTGGGCAGTCCCCATCCTCTTAGCATGCATGTAGCGACATTGAGGCCGGACGTGGCATGGCCACTGGTGACTCTCTGGGAGAGGTAAAAAACTATCCCAATATGAGACGACAAGCCCATTGGAAGCGCACTTTATCTACTCAAGTGTAAGACAAGCGTACAATCCATGCAAGTTACGCATCAAATCGACGGATTCTTGTAACCCGATTGACGACTGACTTGTCTTGTAATCTGAGTCCATTGAAATCTCTCGAGTCATGGGCTCATAATAATAAAAATGAACGCAAGAGACATGAATTCATACAAACGCACGTATATAATATGGCTTATATATTTTCTATTAAAAATAAAACTGTTTTATTGATACTCATCAATTCGCCATAGTCGGGGGAGTACCCTGTAAATATGAGATATATACTCTAGGATACCGAGTTTTATACTCACGGGTTATGTGTTCCGTTTGCAGGTGAGTTACAGGACGACCATGGAAGATAGTAGATGCCTTTTGTATTTTGAGAAATGATGTAATGTACTTGTGATTTTTGGTTGTGTAACATATGATATGATCTAGCAGGTCATCAAACGATGTAACTTAACAGCTTCCGCATTATTGTATGGAATGAATTTGTATCAGCTAAATATCATGATTGAAAGCAACACAGGTAGTTTCCTTGACTCTCTATACCTTTAAACCCGGGGTCATATGACGAGGAAAAACTCAGCATTGGCCAAACAGTACCGTCGCACCCGCGACGGCCTTCTAGCCAGGAAAAATGCAATATTCGAGCCCCGAAACTTAAATTTAAATGCGTATTTGAGATATATAACACGTATACATGAAAATACATCGTCAAACGTGCATAAACGATCATGTTTGACATGAGTTGGGGTATCTGGGGTTGAAATGGACTAGAATGTACCCTTATAATTTATATACCCTCAGGGGAAATAAATGAAAGCGATCGCTAATTGATTAATAAAAAGGGAACGGGGGATGTGGAGCATAGTTACACTATCCATGTGAACTAATGAAAAGCAAACAA
>JAOVYX010009503.1:0-34440 GCA_035668315.1 Drosera spatulata | reverse complement strand
TTCCATTCTCCTCATTCTTCTTTATTTTTCGCTTCAAATTCCATGCCAATCTGCCATAAACATCAACACGCAGCAGTTCCAACATTCCAAGGAAAAACGACACTAAAAACGCAATTTAGACAATTAAAGGGAATAAAAACAAACGTTTAAAATAACGAAATGATGTGTGATTTCACACACATCAGTGATTTGTCTATACAAGGGAAGATCATTGAAGATTGCTTGGTAGTTATGTAATCTTTCACCAAGGATAATTGCTCTTTGCTGGTTAAAGATGTCAATCGACTAATGCATGAATTGGCATCTTTTGTATCCAATAGTCATATTTCAGGCGAGTGGCTGATTCTTGAACCGTGATTCATCCTAAACTTATGTGATATGATCGAGTATCAGCCTTTGCGAGGATCATTATTCTACTTCACTTTGTTTAATATAAAAGTCAAGTGAAGTTGTTTCAGTGGTAAGCCGTTCCTTCTCGCCTAAGTATGAGGTCAGGGGTTCGACACCCGTGGATGATAGAAAAGCCTCGCTATTTATAAAAATAGGGATAAGATCTGCGTACATCACTCTCTCATGCAAAGATGTCCTTACCTACACCATATACTTAGTGGGATTATGTGGGGTACTTTGTTTAATATAATGCCATCATTATATAATGTTAATATAAAAAAAATTTAGTCATCCACGTGTTAACTTCTTATTGATTTATAATCATTTATATTCTCATTGGTTTGTTTCATAATAAATTAACTTACATCATTAAAAGTTGGGAGAGTTATTTATAAATCCCCCATTTAGTTTAATATCATATTTCTCTCCCCTATTGAGTATATTCAATATTTCACTCCCCATTTTAAAATCAAAGAACATTTCGCTCAATGAAACCCTAAATGAGGCATTTTTCCTCCATTGAACACTGACCTTGATTCCCTCACCACCACCTCACGTTTTCACCTCTCCAGCTCCAGCGACCAAGATCAACCGCCCTCACCATCGTCCTCCTCTCCATCGTCCTTCGACTCTCAACTTCACCACCACCACCTGTGACATTTTCACACATCTTCAATCAAAGCATAATGACGAGACGAGGGAAAAATGTCGAAGAAAAAGCAATTGAAGCTCCTCGTGATGAAAGGACACACCGAAGGTTGAAACGAAGCGCGCAGAAGAAGAAGATTTCGACAACAGAGGCTTCGATGACTATGGATGTTGCAAGTGAAACCCTAAGTAAAGAAGATGAGAAATTAGGGACATTCGAGGAAGTCCAAGATATGTATGGGGCGTCCACATCGAAGGCGAGGAGACCACTGGATATACAGTGTAGGTGCTCAATTGCTTTGTTCCATGGACAAGTAAAGGAGTTGAGTGTTGTTATTTCCCATTTATGTCGCAGTAAGGTGAAAGCAACCCCTTTCGGTCATTTCCTATTTACACCAAACTTGAGGATTAGTATACCTAGGTTGAAGGCGATACTTTCTAGGTTTGGTCTAAATCCCCTTGGAATACTTTGTCGAAATAAAAAAGTCCCAAATTTCTGTGATTTTCTGATTGAGAGAGCACGGAGTGCAGGTTAATTTGAAGGGATATTGTGAGAGTTCTATATTTTCTAGGTTGTTTAATGATTGGAGAAGAATTCCGAGCGAAAGTTATTATGGGATAAGTTAATTTTGTTAGCTAGCACCAATGATGAAGAGAATGTGTACGATTTTGTTTTGTTATTTGTGTTGTATGTTTGCAATTGTATATTGTTTCCCAAATCGAGTCGGTACATGCATAGTTCTATCTTTGCCTATGTCGATGACGTTGATCGTCTTTGGGAATATGCTTGGGGCTCGTCTATGTATGACCATTTGATGGCTTTGATTCTGAAGTTTAAACAAATGGAGACAAAGGCTCCGAAGAGAAGAAGAAAACAGGAAGGAGGTGCGGTGAGGTCAGCATATTTGGAGCGATGCGTATTTGCTCTTTTGGTATGTTACCACCGATGGGTTCATTGCAGAGTTTCAGTTGAATGTCTATTTTTTATACGAGCACTTGTTTTGCTGACTCTTTGTATCTCATGTTGTTTATATTCTAGGTTTGGGCTTACGAGCACCTTGATGGCACAATATTGAAGCCGACCAAGATTGTGAGGTTGCCTCGGATGTTTCGATGGGAAGAAAAAAAGGCCACTTCAAATCCTGAGGCTACAAACAAGCTGCTTGGTGAAGTAGTTGGTCATCAAATCCAAGAATTCGTTGCTTAAGTGATGGGAAAGCACTGTTGTTGGGAATAGATGTTCCCGAAGAACTTGTTTTGGTATGTTTCTCTCTTTTAATTTTTTGTACTAAAAATATGCACTTGTATTCATTTTTGTTGATTCTGTTTGTTTCAACTTTATCTACATATACCACAAAATGATATCCTATACTGAAATTCAGATATGAAGTCCTTGAAAAGAAAATTCATTTTCCTTTAGTTTTAGTTTGTTATACTGCAATCTGTTTTATATCCATTATTTACTTATCTTGACAGGAGACTAGACTTGTTAGGTGTTTAGATTTGTTGGAGAGAGATTTCAACAAGGGACCAAAACCAAAAATTATTCGAAGGAGAAGGGAAAAAAAAAAGGACAAAAAGGATGTCAATGAGGAGGAAAAGAAGAATGTAAAGGAGATTAATGTGACGGAGGACAATGTGATGGAGTACAGTGTGATGGAGGATGATATAAAGGGAATGGGAAAGGGAAAGGGAAAGGGGAAAGAGAAGGGGAAAGGGAAGGGGAAGGAGAAAGAGAAGAATAAGGAGAGTAAACGATTGAAAGCTAATTCCTTGATTAAGGAAACCTTGAGGATGCTTCAGGAAGACGACGAAAGTTCATTAGAGAAAATGGAGCGGGAAGGAGAAGGTGAGATCGAGGCTGAGAAAGGGGAGGTTGAGGCAAAGAAAGAGGGTGAGGGTATGGTTGAGGAGGAGGGTGAGGTAGGGAAGAATCGAAAAAAGCATGAATTCGCAAGCAAACAAGACAAGAGGAGAAACAGGGGAGAAATAGAGCTATTTAGTGGTGAATTTCAGTAGAAAGAGGAAAGCGATAGGAGGTTGTTGCTACGTGTTGTCAACGATGTTGATAAGAGGTATATAATATCCTATTTGAGAATGTATTATTATATTGAAGGTGTTTTGTATGTGCATTAATGAAATGTAATACTTCAATCGTTGTGTGCATGCAATAGCGCTATACTTTGGGATCACCTGGATGAAGGCGAAGTGTCCTATAAAGAACTGTTGTTGCTGCTGTACAACCCTGCATCGAATGGAAACATTATCAATTATTTTTTATGGAAGGTGTGTGAAGAAAATGGATGTATTTTTTGACGAACCGATTTGACGGTATGTGCCATCAATTTACTAACTGCGATGACATATTTCTTCCTTTCTTACTAACCGTTTCACATGTTATTGAGCAGGGACATATAGCAAAACAAGTCGAAGACAGGAAAAATGTACAGAAGAGAGCGAACCTGCTACAATGGAAGTCAAAGCTGAACCGGTCCTTGAAATGTCAGATTGATCGCGTAGACAAGGACACTTTTTTGAAGTCTCGATATGTGTTTTTCCCACTAATTGAACATGCAAAGTGGCATTGGTCTTTATTAGTTGTGGATATGGCTGAAAGGTCAATCAAGCATTACAATTCATTATAGCCAAGAAATTTTCATGATTCATTGGGTCAAGCAGTGGTGAGCATTGAAACAATTAGTGCTTCCAATTCTGGTTTTGTTTCTTATATTGAAGTTGATGTTGCATTGGTTTTGGACTTTTGTTTGTCTAGGGTAAGTTCATTCTCGACTATATCAATGTTGTGTACGATATTGAGTTCCCCTCAAATGGAGTGCACATAGTTAAAGATTGTCGACAACAAGATGAGGGTGACGTTGATTGTGGTGTATTTGTTTGTATGTGGGCCGAATGTTTTGCGAAAAGCGTGTGGCCGCATTCAAGGACGATTAACATGCAGCTGAAGAGAGCGAAGTTGGCGTTGTCTTTCTTAAAAGATTACCACACTGTTTTCGTGTAACTGATCATTTGTAAAGAGCAGTGGTGCCGTTTAACTGATTTCATTTGTAAAGACTAGTGGTGTCGTTTCAAATGAACTTGCCAATTTAGATCAGTTCATATACTGCATTGTGTAGAATCTCTACTTCAATGTCAATCAAATGAACCTAACAGGTCTTAAGGTATACTGTATTTTTCATTAGGAGGCTATAGGTTGCTGTTTTACCGTATACTGTATTTTCATTAGGAGACTATAGGTTGCTGTTTTACCGTATACTGCATTGTCAAGTTTACTATTATGAACTAATGAACTAGACATAATAAGTGATGTTTGTCGTCATCTGAACATTTAGTAAGTGATTAACGAGACATAATAAGTGATGAGACTATTGGTGTCTTTTGTTATGAACTAATATACTAGACATGGAATTGTAGGTAACTCATGATGTTTGTACTAATGACCTAATGAACTAATGAAGTACTGAAGAAGTGATGATTGTACTCAAGTTATGAAGTTAACATCTACTAAACATGTTATGCTCAAGTTATGAAGTAGGTAACTTATGCATATAAACATCTACTAAACATGTTATGAACCTTAACAAGTCTCCAAGTGAATAAGTTATGAACCTAAACATGTGTAACATCTACTAAACATATGCAAGATCTACTAATCATGCATTAAAATGATATGTAACATGAACGTCAACATTTTTTATGAACCTAAAATTAATTTTTTTGTGAACCTAAAATTAATGCATATTGTGTATAATAATCTTTACAATTATCTAGGTTAACCACGAAAATTATAATTTACACTGCAACAACCTTAAATCTCACTTCTTATCGAATATCATTGACTCACTAGATTAAAAGTCCTCCCATTAAAATGCATTGTCACACAACAATACAATGCAACAAGAGGTCATTCTCCAATATTATTCTGGCATGTGCTTCTATTATGATCGTTTATTTTACATCGTGTACATTTTACTGGACGCAACATGAGCTGTGACGGAATTTTTCTTGTCATGCGGCGTCCGGACTATGTAGGTATATTTGGAGAGATTATTGGCACTTCGTTGCGGTTGGGTTGGAATTCATGTGTGAGCGGTTGGTTAGGCATTGGATTCATGATCTCCTTGTAAGTATTCTTATAACTCTGGATGGTGAAGTGGCTATGGCAATAGCTATGTAAAGCTTCACTGTTCGTCTCAATACATGCACATGCATGTTTACAAGGGATTCCATTAACCTGTCATGCTCTTCAACTGCAACTCTTAGCCATCAAGTCCACGCCATGGGTTTTTTCTTTATCAACCACCTCAAATGTTCACGACTCCCTTTATATGCTTCGATCATTTCTTTTTGTTGTGCTGGGCACAACACCAGGTGATCATCTAGACTCCATTCTCGTCTTTCGCACATGAGCTTCATGATTTGTACATGAATCTAATCTACCAATGCTCTGATCGGTAGGTGATGAGCAACTCGAATCCAGCTATTGAAGATTTCGGCCAAATTGTTAGTCATTATACCCCAACAAAGCATTCGACTAGCACTCTGGATTCGAGTTAACAATGAACTCTTGAGCATTCGGCATCGTAGTAAAAATCTTGTCCAGGTTCATCTTAAATTCATCCATCGTCATTGCATATGCACAATTCTTGAAAATAGTGCACCAACCTTTCTTGTGCAAGTGCGGATACTTTGTAAGCATATGTAATGAATTCAAACCAATCAAGAATCATATCTCCAAAGTCATCAACTACAAAGATCTGTATGAAATAAGATAGAAATTCAACCTTTTTCTTGAAGTTGTCAACAAGGTGACGAAGACAATATGAATGATAAGCACCAGAAAACCACAATGGAATGGCTCGGAGAAGTCCGCTGTGATGATCGGAGAAGAATACATATCGTAGCCAATCTCCACCATTGAAGGGGGACAATGCATTCACTAGTTGCATACAGAACATTCCCAGTTCTCATTATTTTCGGCACTAACAACACCAAAGGCTATCGAAAATATCCCACCATCTGCATCTTTAGCTGTAGCACTCAAGAGACAGCCTCGATACCTACTTTTGAGGAACGTTCCATCTAGAAAAATATCAGGTCTATAGCCACTCACGAAACCCATCAAGCATGCTTTAAAACAAATAAACAAACGCTTGAACTGCGAAGTACCTGTTTCGAGTTCGTACTCTGCTAGGCTTCCTGGATTAGTGACCTTTAAGGTATGACAATACCATCTAAGCTGATCATACGAGCATCTAGTCTTAACATGGATTTCACCCAATGCAACTTCTTTACCACGCCATGCATGATGATATTGAAGTTGAATACAATAATTTTGTTGAAGATCGGCCACAATCTCAATTGGCCTATAGCTAGGAGTCTGTCTTAACTTCCTCTTTACAATATTTGAAACCCACACCGACTTTGCTTTAGGATGTCCTCTGTTAGAAAAACCAATCTCACAATGATGTGTTAGATTGCAGCGACATATAGAGAACTCTCCTGATCGGTTGGACCTTGAAGCAAACACACGCCATTTGCAAGCCTCGTTCGGACAAACAACAATTACCTTCTTGCTATCATTTGTTTTTTTTTTTTTTTTGGATGAAATCACGGTTTATCCCAATCACACAGTTTCTAACGGCGATCCTAAACTCCTCGGCATCACTAAAGATCTGACCTTTTCGTCGAATATAATCACGCCAAATGTCAATAGAAATGTTTTCATTGCTTGGAGCAGTAAGTGCAGCTTCACTACAGTTACGTGAAGCCCTGCGAATCACAAAGAACAATTGAAATTAAATAATTAGGCACATTATCTATAATTCAACACTATTAAGTTTATATATGAGACATCTTATTTATACGGCATATGCTTCGTTATGTACTACAATATACCAGATCTTTACTTTCTTTCTCCTTTTCAAGTCTCATATGCTGTTACTTAAAAAATCTATACTATGACACGTCTAATATGATTGTGAGATTTTTAACTCATACTTTTGATGTTTATGTCAATACAGTAATACATAATATCTATACCGTGATTATCCTATTAAATAACCGGGGCAAACTCAAACTATCAAACTCAATTATGAAAACAACTTAGAAATTAACTCCTTCTCCATTACTTCTTACCTTGTTTCCTGATGGATGCTGGACAAAGAAACCCTTGTAAGGGGAGTGAGGGGAGAATCTGTCTTCTTCAAAACCACCATTTCAATAATTCCCTTATTTGCACATTGGTGAACAAAGCACATGTTGGTCCTATCTCCATCATCCGTGAGCATGACATGAGCTTGAAGTTATGGTATAAGATACTTCAATGTGACCGACAATGGGATGATGTGAGGGCATTTGTTCATGAATTGTTCATATACATCTACAAGGCTTATCGATTTACGGATATTGACGGAAAGACATTCTTCTTTATATCGAAAAGAGCAACAATCTCAATCTCAAGAGGAATCAGAGTCTCTAATTCACTCATCTTCAACAAAAACCCAAATACAAACTGATTCAAGCGATTACAGAGCAACAAACTAAATGAATTCGCATTACTGACTACTGCATTTTCATGCAACAAGCTCAATGAATTTGCCAACAAAAAGCTTCATGGACTTGCATACCTCTATGGACATGGATTGAATTGAAGTGATACCGCATTCAAGGAGGAAGAGAAGTGAGGTTTGTGAGTGGAATTGAAGAAGGAAGAGGCGCGAAATGGGGAAATTTTTAGTGGGAATCCGAAAAATGTGGGTTTGGGGTCAATGATGGGATCGAGGACACTGTTTTGTGCAAATCGGGGAGTAAAACGCAAAGAAGGGAGTGAGATATCATTAGAATCATTTAGGGGAGTATGGTGTAGGGGAAAGATAAGAGGGGGATTTTAGTGCAATTTAGCGTTAAAAGTTTCATGCACATATGATTTTAAGCATTTGCATACTTCAAACAACAATTCTTATATGATTTCATATTCTTAAATACATTTTAATTAAACTAAAATCAAACTTGATTTATAGTAAATTTAGCGTAACTATTGATTAATTATAAATTAGATAACACGGATGAGTTTTGATTTGATCTGTCTTTTCTTTGGTTGAACATGGGTCCCTTAGTAGCCCCGATTACAATATTCATTGATAAATCATGGACCTTACATCAAAGGAATTGAGTCTTTATATTTTTTTATTTCATAATAAATGATGGGTTCATGTAATAATCAAGAGTTTCTTACAACATAATAATGCATGAGTAATTGATAAATTTATTTATAAGACATATGATAATATTTTTAATTCAAAATCAATTTTTTATCATGAATAAAAAAACAAATACAATATAGGAAAATATACAATCGAAATATTTTATAATATGTGCGCGATAAGCTGCACCTAAAAAAGCAACAGGCTTGTATAGTAGATCACATGTGTCATAGTCCTAATGTCAAAATTGATCTTTATTCTCGGTCTTCGAGTACTGATGTTGCAATCCTGATGTCAAAACTAACATTTGTTTCTCTAATTGCTGAATGTCAAAGAATTATGGTGCACAGAACATAGAAAAAGCTTGACAAACTATATCATGGTTTTAGCTGAAACGGAATCCGTTTACCCTTCAGTTGGCCTGCTGAAGTTGCATGTCCTGAGAGTTACGAATCTATTTTTGTGTTTGTTTTGTCTCCCTTGTCTCTCTTGCTCTCGTCTATCATTTTTTCTTTCTTGCTAATGACGACTGATGTTCCTACATACAAAAAACAGGGATCTTGCTAGAGAAAAATGATAATTTGTTGTGGACTTGTGCTTGTAACTTAACCTACTATATGGGTTATGGACCCAACAAATCTTCCCCTCCATGTCCATGAAGGAAGGAGAACCGAAAGCCACCTCCTCAGTTTGAGTCCATGCGTGCAATCTTCTTGCACAACTTATTTTTTTTCTTTATTTTTGAAAAAAATTTAGATTTCATTAATATGGAGAAAAGTTATAAAAAAAACTCCATATTACAAACACATGCCTTGTGCCCATCTCAATCCGAAATCTAACACAAACTTTAGCGCACATTCTAAGCTCACTAGATCGGAATCCAGCCTAACTATTGTGCAGACATCAAACCTATCACTAAGGCATAGGCTAGTACACCATACATATAGCTCATCATAATCCAACTATACTTTGATATATTCAAGCTTTACATTACACCAAATCACACCAAGCCAGTACTCTTCATCCTACATCCTTTGGCCTCAAAGCTTTATGTTGGAAGCATATCTTATTTCTAGCCATCCAAATGCCATAGAACAGTTCAGCTGCAGCACATCTCCTTGCTTTTGCTAGCTCCGCCTTCCCTCTACTTACTTTGAGCATCGATGGCCACCAGTCTTCCAAACTTCTTACCTTCATCTTTAACTTCAGCCTAGTACATACCACATCATAGACTTCAAAACAAACTCACAGCGAAAGAATATATGATTCACATCCTCTTCCTCCCTTCTACATAGAACAAATCCAACTTCGTCACACAGGCCATGATTATACAACCAACTTCTTATTCGCAATCTATTCTTCAAAGCTAACCAACAAACAAACCCAGATCTTGGTCGAACATTAGGATTCCATATCAATCTCCAACATCCTACCTTACCAGTTTTTTGTCTGAGGATATCATACCTTGCCATTATAGAATATAGCGGGTTTTGCACATCTCATCATGATTCTTCATCTGATCTCTAACTTTGATAATGTCCCTCCATACCCAAGTCACCCCTTCTTTTGCCTGCATATACCAGAAGTTAGCTTCCTTTATATAATAACAGTGGACCCATTTGATCCATAGTCTTCCTTCTTCATTTGAATTGCCCAAACCATCTTGAACAGTATGGAGAAATTCCATGCTCTGAGCTATCTTAGCCCCAATCCTCCTTCCTTCTTAGGTAAGCGTATATCATCCCATGCTATCAAGTTCCTTCTCCTATTTAAAGCCACACTAGTCCATTGGAAAGATCTACATATTGCTTCTATCTCCTCAATCATTGCCACTGGTATAAGGAACACTTGGGCCCTAAAGACATGTAGACTCATCAAACTAGACTTAATAAGTTGTAGTCTACCTGCATAGCTGAGGAGTCTTGCTGTCCAAGTACAAATTCTTGCTGTTATCTTCCCTATGAGCACGCCATAATGCTTAATCCCCAACTTACATCCAGCAAGTGGTTGTAATGACCCGAATATTCGGATTAAATAAAAGAATAAATTTATAATTTTTCGATACCCTTTAAGAAAATTCGGAGCGATGCCTTGTTAGGAATACTAGACTTATCACAATGGAAAGGACGAGGATTGCTAAACAAGGGATCATGAGTTCGAGTCTAGATCATTCTTTTTGATTTTAGAGACCCTTGACATTCAAATCCGACCTGACTTCTCAACTTCCTTTTACCATGAAGATGTTGAGAAGCAGCGTCGGTTTGAGAAGGGTCTAAATTGGAGGTTACGTACTCTGCTTGTCAATCAGAGTTTGCATTGTACCAAAAATTGTATGATACAACAGTTAAAGTGGAGCGTATCTTGAGCGAGAAGGATGAGAGTAAAGGAAGTCATGCTAAGAAGAGACGCTTCAATGGAGGAGCATCGAACACTGGAGGATCGGAATCTTGGATGCATAATACTTAGGGAGGTTGGAAGCCAGCCCGAACACGATCGACGTCGTATAACCAGATGCGCATTACCGGGAAAAAATTCGGATCATCTCGTGGACAGTCATCAGTACCAACCAGGAGCGTCTAGTCAGGACCAGGGTACTCTAATAGGCCAACCAATACCGTGACTTGTTGTAGTTACGATAAAATTGGACACTATACTAGAGAGTGTAGGACTTGTACTGGAGTGTGCTACCATTATGGTGACAAGAATCATAGGGTCGCTAATTGTTCTCAACTAGCAGGCAACCAAAGGCCCAATTCTTCAAGGCCAGTAGCTTCTACTCAGTCAGTGGCCCAGTCAAACAAGCCCCTAGGAGGTTAACCCTGAAAGGTAAAGCAGCTAGCCGGACACGTGTATATGGTTAAGCAACAGGATGCAGAGGAGGGTAGAGATGCCATAACTGGTAATATTTTTATTTCAGTTAACCGTGCATATGCCCTGTTTGATTCCGCAGCGATACACTCCTTTGTAGCTTGGGTGTATCGCAAAACCCATGACCTTGCTACATACACTTTGGCCAAAGAAATTACTGTAGGGTTGCCTACGGGTGACACCGTGACCTGTAGCAAAGCAATAATAAATGCACCGATAATCTTAGGGGGAGAAACATTTCTTGTAGATTTAATCATAATGGATCTTCACGACTTTGAGGTAATACTGGGCATGAACTTGTTGGAAAAACATAAGGCAGTAGTGAACTGCAAGAAGAAAACCGTCACGTTGCAAAGTTCTCAAGGAGGAAGACTGGTATACCTTGATGAAGGATTGAGATTTGATCTTCATTCGGTATCTACAATGACGATGTTTTGACTACTCAGAAGGGGATGTCAAGGATTTCTATGCAGCGTGGAGGCTATCTTAAAACAAGAGAAGAGCGTCTCGGACATACCAATAGTTCGGGACTTCCTGGATGCTTTTCCCGAGGGTCTACCTGGTTTACCACCTTTGCGAGATGCGGATTTCGACATCGAGTTGATACTCGGTTCCGCTCCAATTTCCAAAGCACTATACCGAGTCAGCTCGATGAGTTATTAGAGAAATTATATATTCGACCAAGTGTATCACCTTGGGGAGCTTCAGTTTTATTCGTGAAGAAGAAGGACGGGAGCATGAGACTGTGTGTTGACTATAGTGAGCTAAACAAGATCACTATCAAGGATCGATACCCTTTGCCTCGTATCAATGACCTCTTCGACAGCTACAAGGAGCAAGCGTTTACTCCAAGATAGATCTCCACTGTGGGTATCATCAACTTTGCATCAAGCCAGATGATATTCCTAAGACAGCGTTCCGAACATGCTATGGGAACTACGAATTTATCGTGACGCCCTTTGGACTCACCAATTCACTAGTAGTGTTCATGGACCTGATGAATCGAGTGTTCAAACCGTATTTAGATCGCTTAATGGTGGTGTTCATTGATGATAGCTTGATATACTCGAGGACCCCTCAAGACGATGAGAATCATCTTTGTATCACTCTGGAGACACTAAGGACGAACCAGTTGTATGCAAAGTTCAAGAAATGTGAATTCTGGCTGAGAGACGTCACATTTTTGGGACACATGATCTCGGGAGAAGGAGTTAAAGTAGATCCCAAGAAGATCGATGCAGTTATGGAATGGACGAGACCGACTAATGTTGTAGAAGTAGGAAGTTTCTTGTGACTAGCTGGTTATTACTGAAGATTTGTAGAAGGTTTCTCGAAGATCGCAGGGCCGCTGTCTAATCTAACGCCAAAGACCACGAAGTTCGAATGAACTGAGAGATGTGAAAAGGCTTTTCAAGGGTTAAAGAGTCGTCTTACCTAGGCACCTATCTTGACCCTTCCCAAGGGTAGTGAAGGCTTTTGCATTTATAGCGATGCTTTAAAGAAAGGTCTTGGTTGCATTCTCATGCAGCATGGGAAGGTGATCGCCTATGCTTCACAACAGCTGAAGACGTATGAAGTCAATTACCTTATTTACGATTTGGAGCTAGCAGCGGTCGTGTTTGCATTGAAGATTCGGAGGCATTATCTTTATGGCGTGTCGTGCAAAGTATTTATCAATCACGAAAGCCTGAAGTTCATCTTCACATAGAAGGAACTGAATATGAAACAGAGGAGATGGCTTGATTTGCTCAAGGATTATGATTTGGATATCCAATACCATCCCGGAAAGGCAAATGTTGTAGCTGATGCCTTGAGCCAAAAAGTCAGGAGTACGGAAGGGAACTTGAATTGACTGGCAATCACACAGAGTGCATAGATAGAGGAATTTTGCAAGTTGGAGATCGAGGTTATACCTAAGTTAGGAACATTGTACTTGTGGTTCATGCAAGTTCAACCCACTCTGGTAGAAGAGATTATCCAAGGACAAGAGATTGATGATCAGATCAAGCGATTGAAGCAAGAGGTGGAAACTAGAAAGGAACCAGGGTTCATGATTCATGAAGATGGGTCTTTACGGATTCAGGGACGACTCTACATTCCAAAGAACGAGGAATTAAAAATGAAGATCTTGGAGGAAGCACATTAGACGCCATGCTCTGGACACTCTACAGGCTATAAGATGTATCAGAATCTTCGATAACTTTTCTGATGGAGCAACATGAAGAGGGAAATAGCGGAGTTCGTTGGACGATGTTTTGCCTGTCAACAAGTGAAGATTGAGCATCAGAGACAGGGTGGTTTGTTACAACCATTAGTTGTGCTAGTTTGGAAGTGGGATTCCATAGCGATGGACTTCTTGTTGGCTTCCACCAACGATTTGAGGGATGAACTCGATCTGGATGATTATTGATCGTTGACCAAGCCTACACATTTCTTGCCTATAAAGAACTCTTGGACCGTGGATAGACTAGTCGAGGAGTATATGAATGAGATCGTGAGGTTACGTGGAGCACCCAGTTCGAATGTCTCTGACAGAGGCACTAGATTCCAACCACGATTTTGGCAAGGTTTGCAGAAGACTTTCGGAACCTAACTTAAGTTTAGTGCAGCATTCCCTGGAAGACGGAGCGTACGATGCAAATCCTGGAAGACATGCTCAGAACGTGCGTACTGGACTTCAAGGGCACATGGCCCAAACAGTTGCCATTAATAGAGTTTGAGTACAACAACAGCTTCCACTCCAGTATAAGCATGGCGCCTTACAAGGTGTTATATGGAAGGAAGTGACGGTCACCTATTTGCTGGGATGACATCGAGGATACTCTTGTAATAGGTTCGGAGATAGCTCGGGAGACCGCGGAGATAGTGAAGTTGATTCAATTGCGGATGAAGACAGCGGAAGATAGACAAAAGAGCTACGCAGATGTACGGAGAAGACCGCTCGCGTTCAATGTGGGAGATCATGTGTTTTTGAAAGTTTCACCTACAAAAGGTGTGATGAGATTCGGTAAAAAAGGAAAACTCACTCCTCATTACATTGGACCTTTTGAGATTCTCGAGAAGGTTGGAGAAGTGGCTGATAACCTAGCATTGCCAACTAGCCTGTCTGGCATACATAATGTCTTCCACATGTCAATGCTACGAAAGTACAAGCCGGACCCTCGACACCTTATTTGGCCCGAGCCATTCAATTTAAGTGAGGATCTCACTTATGAGGAGCAACCATTAGAGGTAGTGGATCACATGGAGAAGACATTAAAGAGGCGGACGATGCCTTTATTCAAGATAAAGTGGGCGAACCACTATGCTTCGAAGGCAACTTGGGAGCTGGAAGAAGCAATTCAAGAGTAATACCCTCATCTATTCTCTGATAATCTTCTGATCTCTGCTCGATAAAGTTTCGAGGACGAAACATTTTAAAGGAGAAAGAGATGTAATAACCCGAATATTCGGATTAAATAAAAGAATAAATAAATAATTTTTCGATACCATTTAAGAAAATTCGGAGCGATGCCATGTTAGGAACAACACACTTATCACAACGGAAATGACGAGGATTGTGAAACAAGGGATCACAAGTTTGAGTCCAGATCATTCTTTTTGATTTTAGAAACCCTTGACATTCAAATCCCACCGTTATCTAGATCAATTGATTTTAATCAGCTACAACCTTTCAATCGCCCTAATCAAACCTCTAATTAAAGTTAATCAAGACCTCAAATCCCTTCATTTCCTATTCCGATAACCGTTATAAGTTGCACCTTTAAATAAAACACAACAATAATGAAACCCTTTTTGCACATTCAGATCACAGTGACAGTAAGTCCTTCTCTTTCTCATGTTTATACTACACACAGTAGTCATACAACTCCGAGCGCACAGCCACGTCGTTCCTGAGATCATCGCCAAGTCGAACCAAATCGGCCATCATCATACTCACCCGACCTGCACTGACTGAAATCCACCAAGGCCAGCATGTGAACCGACCCAAGCCTAGCGATCTCCTCGAGGCCTGTTCTGTAATTTCTGTTGCTTAGGCCAACGTAGGGTTCTTTCCCCGGCCTTGGCCGAACACCCCAAATGCCCGCGAGCCTCGTCAGAGGCATCCCATCACCGACGGTATCCTCTGGTGGAGGCCGCTCCCTTACCCGAAGTCATTGGTACATCGTTGGACTTGTATTCGTTTGTTTGTAGAATTTAATCAGGAACAGGAAAAGTGGAGGAAGAGAGTAATGGGTTGACCTTTCAAAATTGATACGTGTATAATACATATTCATGTACTCGCACTCAATTATATAATATTAGGCATAGCATGTTAATACAAGTACTCATGTGCTTGTTTTGTTGCTTGTGTAGGTCTTTAAGAAGAAGAGCACAAAAGTTTTGAGGATCGGGAGCAGTGATCGCATGATATCTTAGGTTTAACACACACGCTTACGAGGTAACAATTGTCGTTACCTATTTTTATATAACCTAAGGTTATGACCTATAAAATAATTAAAAACATGTGTAAATGTTTGGGTGTGAAACATGATTTGCATAACGTGACGTGAAATAAATAAATATCGTTGGATTTGTTGATTAATCTCGTGGTTATAAAACACATGTTAGGAATAGGGTCTTGCTAATGACATATATATTGTCCTGTATTTTAAATCATAATAATACTACAAGTGTACTACTATTAATTTTATCCATTCCTTGCCTTCTAATCATATCTATTCTACAATGTTTCCGTAACATTGGTTTGTAAAATCGTTTAGCATAGTGAGATGTCTTAGGCAATTATATCAATTTTCCATATTTAAGACCTTCTTCAATAGTAGTATGGCTCTAGTCTAGGATTCCAAAAGAAGATATATACTAGACATTGAAAATCATGCGCACTAAATGACCTAAGCATGTCAAATCCCTGAACCTTACAAAGCATACTCACTGTACACGTTAGGAAGTTTATATAAATATTTAGATTAAATCCTAAGATTGTTTACCCTAATCAAAAAGTGATCATGCCTATAACAAGATAAATATTTGAACCTTTTTGGGTTATCGGTGTTATGCTTGTTTGATCTCCTTGTATTTAATTATAACCTATGGAATGATTTTAAAACGTCGGAAGCTTTTAAAAACAGTTCACGAACTATATTTCGAAAATACTAAAACACTCCATGGTAGTCATCTACTACATATGACAACACTTAATTTTTGTGTCTGTTAATACTTGCTTGAAAACAGTGAACGATATAAATACCACATGTTCTTTAAAAAATAAAGCTGGATAATATGGGGATTGGAGCAGTGTCGTGTTCTTGACTAACCGGGGAGGAATGATTTATCTCGAAATGAATCATTCCTTTGCGTGCAAGCGACGACGACGTTGAGTCGGCTGTTTCTTGGGCGTAAGCTATCTTGGGGGTACTGTAGACCCAATGTTAAGTCCTAGTATGGTCTACCTAACCTACTAACAAACTTCTTATACGTGATAACATGCATAAGCTTGAAAATGCGGGAATAAAATGCAATGACATGCGTAAGCTTAGGAAAACGTGAAATAATGTATGCACTATGTGTGCGAAGTACAGTAAACAAAAGCCGTGATACTTGTACATGAAATCTTGTAATTAGTCTCTGGTAGATTCATAATGTCTGCTGCATAAGGTTGAATACGTATATAATAAGATGTTTTAGTCCTCTGTAATTAACATGTATCTTATTGTCACTAGGCTCAAGCTCACGATTACATGTTCAGTTACAGATTGAAGAGAAGCTGGGTTGGATTGTACCAGCAAGGAGAATAAGTGTGTGCCTGAACTGTATTTTGAGGTTTCAATTGTAATAATTTAGTTGTTAAGGCTTGACTAGGATGTATTCGCAACAATGTAATGTTTTTCTTTCTATGGGATTTTCAGATTATTGTAGCATGGAATTTCTAGTTTATGTTTTTGTTACCTTAACCTCTTGTTTCTTGTCGCCTCGCTACGTGTCATAGCGACGGTAACGTTACATGTCACGTTTATATTGGCGATAAGTCTTGGAGCTTAACAGTGTCACTCCTAGGTACTTGATAGGCATAGTACCCCTAGGAATCCCCAATATCTGAGACAATATCTCTCTTTTTCCTAGAGAGATCCCCCCTGCATACAAAGCACTCCTAGATAGGTTAGCTTGTAATCTTATAGTACCAGCAAATCTCTCCAACGCCTCCTTGATCACTCTGACTGAAGCCTCGAATGCTTTGGCAACGTCATAAGATCGTTAGCGAAGCAAAGGTTAGTGATATTCAACTGCTTATATTTAGGATGTAGTTTATTGGCCCCTTTCCTGCATTCCATATGAAATGAATGAGTCAGGTAGTGCATTACAAGAATAAATAAATATGGAGACAAAGGATTTTCTTGTCGCAAGCCTCGATGTCCTTGAAACACTACAGATAATCCACCATTAAGACAGATAGTATAGGAAGCAGTAGTTAAGCAAAACAGGATCCAGATGACGAACATCTCAGGGAATCCCAGTTTCGGCATCCATCTTTCTTCATCCCATCTCACAGTGTCATAGGCTTTTCGTATATATATTTTGAGCATGCATCTTGAGGATATCTTCTTCCTCTCATATCCTTCAACTAGTTCTTGGTATAAAGGGATGTTGTCCACTATGTATCTTGCTCCTTATGAACGCACTCAGAGCTTCATCAACCACAAAAGGTAATATGTTCTGAAGCCTTTTGCATAATACCTTGGATATTATCTTATACAAGATACTACAACAAGCAATAGGCCTAAATTCACTAGGATAGCAGGGATTTGGGCATTTAGGTGCTAGGAACAATAGAGCCATATTAACTTCCCTCAACAGTAAACCAGAGAGAAAAAAAAATCTTTAATAGCTTTGCATACTTGAGGTCCCACTATATGCCAACTCTTCTTGAAGAAGTATGATGTATAACCATCTGCTCCAGGGGTTTTTGAGTCATCTATCTCCAGAAGGGCTTCTTTAATTTTATTATCAGTGAATTCTTTCACCAGATCCTTCTTCTGCATTTTATTTAGCACCCCTTCCTCTTTTAGTATATTCTCATCTATTTCAATCCCATCATCTTGCTATGCACACATCATCTTTTGAAAATGATTAATCATTTCAGCCTTAATCTCCTCTTCATTCCTAGTTAACTATTATTTTGGTTTTTTGAAACTAAGGATTTGATTCCTTCTCCTTCTCTCCTTTATCAAGCTATAGAAGTACTTGACATTTCTGTCCATCAACTGAAGCCATTCACTTCTGGTTTTCTGTCTCAACATCTCATCCTTGGCCTTAGTCACTCTTTGCAACTCTTCTTTACATGAAATCGTTGCGTCTCTGGTTACATTATTATAATTTTACTTCCTATGTGACAGAGTCATCGCCACTCTTTTCTCCGCTTCTTTCACTCTTGCCTTCAAGCTACCAAAGTGTCTTCTATGCAAGTCCTTTAGTAGGGGTCTCAGCAACTTTAATTTTTGTGTTATCTGAAACATCTGGTTTCCATTGATATCTCTTGTCCATATACTCGTAACCAATGGTACAAATTCAATCTGATTAGCCAAAACATTCCAGAAGTAGAAAGGGGCTCTACATTGGCTGTTGGCAGTATGGTCTGAAATTCCATGTTCATGGAACATAGCCACTGCTTTAAACTTATCAAACCAGTTAGCATTCCCCATTACACGATCTAACTTGATTCTCATCCGTGTCATCTCATCCTGCTAATTACACCAAGTTAGATGACTTCCCATGGCATTTACATCCTCAAAACCACACTGTAAAACACACTGTTTCAAATCCTCACATGGTTTAACTGCTATCCCTTTATAACCCTCCTTCTCATCCATTTTAGAAAACAATTAAAGTCACCAAGGATCAACCAAGCTTCCTCATTAATCTTCTCCTGGAAATCTAGGATCTCATCCCATAGCTTTCTTCTTAAGGCTTTAGAATTCTGTGCATATATAAAGGAGACTATTGTCTGAAAGATATTTATTGGAGCCCTTGACCTCACAGTGAATAATTTGGTCTGAGGCACCTAAGAACTTCACCCCAACACACTGAATCTCCCATAATACCTATATTCACACACTGAGAATCACTCTTATCTCCATCGTCCGTCTCATCATAAAGTTTTTTCCATTACACAACTTAATTTTTTCTCGAGTGACAACTTTGATCATCATAACTGAGGCATCTTGTTGGTGTGGATCTTTGTAATAGTCAACAACTCTTCTTCTAGTACTTTCCACGAGCTAGTGATATCTCACATCAATATATTTTGTGCGAGAGTCACAAGTAGAATTCTTGCTCAAATTTATTAGGAGGAATCTCTTCAACCACAACAATTCTTTATAAGCTTTAGTAGCAGTTATGTGTTCTGCCTCTATTTTAGACAGTGCAACACAGTTTTGTAGTTTGGATTGTCAAGATACAACTCCTCCGATAAAAGTAAACAGATACCCATAATTAGACTTTTCATAGTCAAGATCTTCTGCCATGCTTGAATCTGTGTACCTTTCCAAGTTTGGAGTTAAACCATCAAAACACAAGTGCATGTCAGAGCTTCTTTTCAAGTATCCGAGGATTCACTTTACAACTTCCTAACGATCTTTTCTTGGATTATCAAGAAACTTGCTCATGACAATAACTTCCTGTGCAGTATCAGGAAGTGTATACATCATTGCATACATTAGACTACCAACTACAGATGAATAAGAAACTGCTGGCATCTCTATCCATTGATGCTTGGTAGATGGACATGACTTCTTGCGAGCTTAAAGTGACTTGTCAGAGGAGTGCTAACCGATTTAGAATTCTAAATATTGAACCTCTCAAGTACCCGCTTAACATATTTCTTCTGTGATATCCGTAACTTTTTACTCTTCCTATCACGCATAATTTACATGCCCAAAGTCTATTTAACTTATCCTAAAATCCTTCATATCATAGGACTTGAACAATTGATCTTTCAAATTTACAATAATATCAACATCATTTCCTATAATCAACATATCATCTACATAGAGTTGTAGAATGATGAACTTGTCACTAGGAAACTCTTTGAAGTAAACACAAGAATCTATATTTGTTATCTTGTCCCCGAGGCTCATCATAAATAAATCAAACTTCTTGTACCACCAGCGTGGCACCTAGTTTATCCATAAAGACGTTTCTTCAACTTGTAAACAAGATGTTCTTTCCCTTTGACGTCAAAACCTTTTGATTGCCTCGTGTAGATTTTTTCCTTTAAATCACCATGAAAAAATACAGTTTTCACATCAAGCTGCTCAAGTTTTATGATCTAAGTTCATAAACATGATCAATCAATACAAGAAAGAAAGAAAAGAGAGAAAGAGAGAGAATTTTTATTGAGAAAAGGACAATAATCTTTACAAATGATAGTATGTATTCCTAACAAAAAACCCTATAGAATTACCTATATTTACACCATCATAATTCCTGACTGTCCGATTGCAACAACCCTTTCGCAGATCATATAAACCAGAACGTATGCACCAAGAATGACCCACAGCGCACCACGTCACCCTCCACTTGCCAGCTCACCTACAACAACGAAACACGCCATACATCCATTATTCATGCACCACAATCCTCATTCACCTTCAATCTAGAGAACAACACTACTAGCGATCACTATATCTCCCTCCTCCACAAAATACACCTTATCCTCAAGGTGAAATCAACGAAAAAGTTGGAAGTGATGAAGCTTACATCTTCTCAACTGTTGTTTTTGGGATCTACATCGAGTATACAAGATGGGCTTGGGTTCGAGGATCAATTGGCCATCTAAGTTCACCAATGGATGAAAAAGAGAAACAAGGAGAGCTGAGGGAGGAAGCTTTAACCTATAAGCAATCGGTTCAACCTTGAGCAAAACGTGATATGGCCCAAAGTACCTCAAAGTGAGCTTGATATTACAATGAAGAGCCAAGGATGATTGCTGATCCATTACAAGAATACAAGGTTATGGCGACGCCCTATGGCGATGGTCAAGAAAAACCGTCACCATAGGTAGGCTATGGCGACGGTTGTGAGACAATCGTAGAGATAGAGATTCTTCTATGACAACGGTCGCCGACCGCTGGCATAAATTGGAAAATCTATAGCGACGATCGCTCCCATCGTTATAAGTAAGGTACGAAAATAACTAAATTGATAAGAATGCAAAAGAAGTCAACAAGGACTTCTTCACCAAAATGGGAAGATGTGTAACTTATCAGGTAAAGGTCTCGAGTTCGAATCCTCATGGCTGCGAATTGTATTATGGAATTAAATTGTGTTATTCTCTCAACACTGGTGGCCGATCGGAGTTCCATCTCCGGCGATTGGTCAGAGTTCCGTCATTGTTTTTTGTCCAAACATTTTGCCCTAATAGGTGATAAACTTATGGTGACGGTCAAAGCTATTGCGACGATCGAGCCAGTTCTATAGGGTAATGGAACTGTCGGGATAGGTCTAAGGCGACGACAACAAATGTGACGGTCAAAACTGTTGTTATATCCTATGGCGATGGTTTTTATACCTATGGCGACAGTCCTCAACCGTAGCCATAGAGTTGTTTTCTTGAAGTGCGATATGGATGTAACTTTAGATAAACGTAATCTTCTACCTGAAATTACCTCTCAAAGTGATGCACTTTGGCATACTTGGCCTATTTTTCCTGAGCCAAGGAAGGATTATGCTGTTACTATTGAGTAATCATTACCTTTACGTCCAGAAATCACTACACTGATACAACCTTACACAGGTAAGAAGAGATAGACAGCTGAGGATGAGGGAATTCGTACAAGGCCTAAAAAGGAGACATGGAGGCCGATGTGATAATGAGAATTGTACCACCACTCAGCCATGGTGAGATACTGAACCCAACGCTTTGGATGTCCAGAGGTCATACAACGTAATTAATCCTCCAAAAACCTATTGATTCTCTACGTTTATCCATTTATCTGCAGATGGTATGCAGAACTAAGGCACAACTTAGTATATACTAACAAGCCAAAACAATTTTGACAAGAACAAGCTTGTGAAAATCTAATCTCTATTAGAAATATTGGATGCAGGAAAGCCATGAAAATGGAAGTTTTGATCAAAGAACAGTTTGACAACCATGGGAGTAATAAAGGCATGTTTCAAGGGCAAGAAATGAGAAAACTTGGCAACTCTATCAACTATTATCAAAATGTAAGATTTATCAAAAGAATTTGGTAGGCCTTCGATAAAATCCATAATGTTGTGAGTCCAAGATTTATCATGAATAGGCAAGGACTAGACTAAACTAGAATAGAGATTGTGTTCTGACTTATTCGCTTGGCACACCACACACTGTTTCACATAGGCTGCCACATCAGATTTGGCCCTGGGGCAATAGAATAAGGATGTCAAATTTTTGTAAGTAGGTAGAATATCAGAATGACCCCCTTCAGGATAATCATCCAGGGTTGAAATCAACTTTGATTCGTTCTTTGTAGTTGAACCCACATAAAGTCTCCCATTTAACCTAGCAGCTCTTGCATAAAGATCTAGCCTTTCAAAACCAAAGGATTCAACAATAATCGTTCCCTATGAGAATGGCTCAAGGTATCTTCTTCATAAATAGCTTGATCCTCTTTTACCCAACTAGACACCAAATTTCATTATAATTTCTGGAAGGTGCATCAGCTACCTTATTCTCAATCCCTTTCTTATATTCTATTGAATATGACGGGCCAAGTTGCTTGGAAATATCTTTGATCTGCATAGTAAAAGTGAGACTCGGCTCCAATAGTTGGTTTAAGGGCTCATGATCTGTTCTGATAACAAAGTGATGACCATACAGGTAATGCCTTTACTTTTGTACCGTTGTGGGTAGGGTTAGAAATTTTTTCTCATAAGTAAACAACAATTGGTTTTTAAGACCCAAGATTTTACTTAGGAAAGCTAGTGCCCTTCTATTTTGTATAAGGATAGCCCCTATACCTATGTCATTGGCATCATACATTCCATGACAAAAGGGGCATTGAAATCAAGCAAGCCCAAGGCAGGGGCCTGACACATACACCGTTTAAGATGTAGAAGGCTTCCTTAGCCTAAGCATCCCAATGAAAGGAACCCTTTCAAAGTAAAGCAATCAAGGGTTGGCTGATAAAAGCATAGTCCTTTTATGAACTTCCTGTAGTACTAATCTATCATGCCCAAGAAATCCCTGAGAGCCCTTACTAATTTAGGAGTAATATAATCCTACATATCTTTAACCTTGTCCCCAGCAATAGAAACCATACCAGTAGATACAATATATCTCAAGTACTCCACTTGAGATTGTCCAAAACTACATTTAGATATCTTGGAAAACAGCTGATGAGTTCTCAAGGGGCTTAGGGTTAATTCCAGATACTGTACATAGGACTCTAGGCTATCGCTATATACCAATATGACATTAAAGAAAACTATTCCTCAATTAAGAATTAAAAACCTCATCCATCAAGGCTTTAAAGGTGACCGGAATATTACTTAATCCAAAAGACATAATGACCCATATGAGTCCTAAAGACTATGTTGAACTATCATGTGTATATTGTCTTTCCTTATGTTTTGATGATAACAAACTCTATTTTCTACAAGGTTCCTTGATCTGTTTTGTGTGAGTATGACAGGTTGATAAATGCGTACACTCATGCATGAGACATTTCACAAGGAAGATTCATATCTTAGTCCAGCTGATTTGAAATGAAGAATAGAGTCTTAGTGAAGTCTGAGCACCACGAAAGACACATGGAGATATTTGGAGTTGCAATGAGTCTTGATGTAATTAATATATGCTGTCCAAATATAATGATATGATAATCTGACACTCTTCAAGTGTTTAGGAGAGGCAAAGTCAAAAAGATTTTGAAACATTCTGTTTTCAGTAATGGGACCCGTCCTATTAAAACAATGAGTTTTCAAAAGTTGAGTTAATTAAGTCAAATGTGATTTTGAACTCTGGTTTCGTGACTTGATTGTTTCCAAATGATTCATAATTTTAAAAGATCTTTCAATCTGTTTTGACTCATAAATAACTGTTTTCGATGATATTGAAAAAGGCACAATTATTTGTTTTCATCTTTAAGGAGATTTCACATAATATTGGCTGCCACTTAATGTATATTTGGAACTAAGTTTTGGAAACAAATCTGTACAATTTTTCATCACTAAACGACTATATATCGAAAACTCTACTGTTTGAGACAGGAGTGGAAAAACACGTACAAAAAACTGTAACTATTGTCTTTTACCAAAAATTGAAATGCAATAGGGGCTTTTAATGCTGGTCTGCTTCTCACTATACAGTAAGCATTAGAGTATTTTTTTTTAATCTTATTCATTTAAATCGATATTACCCAACTGACCCCTAAATTGGATAAGTTTGCTCTCATCAAGAGGCTTTGTAAAAATATCTATAATTTGTTTTTTCATGAGAATATACTCCAGTTTAATATGATATTTTTGCACATGATTCCTGATAAAATGATATCTGACATCAATGTGCATGGTTCTTGAATGATAAATAGGATTTTCTGAATTAGCCATTGCAGATGTGTTGACACAAAAGATTAATGTTTTTTAAAACAGAATTTCATAGTCTCCAAGTTATGATTTCATCCACAAAATCTGTGCAGCATAGCTCCCTACTGCAATATATTCAGCCTTTACAGTAGAGGTTGAAACTGTCGTCTGCTTCTTGCTGAACCATGATATTCGTCTTGTACCTAAAAATTGACATGTTCCACTTGTGCTTTTTCTATCAGCTCTACACCCTAGAAAGTCTGCAGTTGAATAAGGAATTAGTGCAAAATCTGATTCTCTAAGATACCATATCCCCAAGTCAGAATTCCTTTGAGATATCTCAGGATACCATATCCCCAGATTAGAATTTCCTTTGAGATCAGAATTGCCCTTAGAGCCTGTTTCAGTCCATATAGGGATTTCCTGTAAACATGATTAGGATGCTCATAATCTTCAAAGCCTGGTGGTTGCTCAACATAAACCTTCTCTAAAAGCTTTCTATTGAGAAATGCACTTTTCATGTCCATCTGATAGACTTTAAATCCTTAACATCCAGCATAGGCAAGGAATATTCTTATGGCTTCAAGTCTTGCCACAGGGACAAAGGTTTCATCAAAGTCTATCCTTCCTCCAGTGAACACCCTTTGGCAATTAATCTGGCTTGATTTCTGATGATTACTCCATTTTCATCTGTTTTGTTTCTAAACACCCACTTGTAGCCGAACACTAGATAGTTCTTTGGTCTGGGGACCAGATAACATACATAATTTTTTTGGAACTCATTTAATTCGTCTTATATGGCATCTATCCAGTTTGAGTCACGTAGAGCCTTCTTGATGGTCTTTGGTTCCATTTCTGAGATACAACATGCAGACAGACACTCTTTTGTATTTGCTCTTCTAGTCTGCACTGGGGCATCCTTATCTCTAATGATTGAATCCTAAGTATGAGCCTTTATCCATCTTCTCTAATCTTGTGGTTCATCAATTGAGGTCTCCTTTAGTAGTTGCTGAATAGCAGTTGACTCTGTCTTGTTGTGATTTCCTTCTCTTTTGTATTTGGTGCAGACAGTTCATCCTTTACAGCATCTTCTAAGCCCTGATCTGCAACCTGTTCATCGTCTACACGGGCACATTCCTTATGAAAAACGTCAGCAATACGAGGAGAGCTATCAGGTTCCTCAAATGAGACATGTGTTGACTCTTCTACAAGTCCTGTTGTTTTGTTATATACTCTAAATGCTTTACTTACAGCAGAGTATCCTAGAAAGATTTCTTCATTTGACTTAGGGTCAAATTTTTCTAGATGCTAGTTCTCATTGTTATGAAGGTAGCATTTGCAACCAAATGGATAAAAGTACTTGACACTAGGTGTCTTTCCTTCCCATAATTCATAGGGGGTTTTCTGGTTGAGCTTGTGTATAAGACACCTATTTAGGACATAACAGGTACTAAGCAGTGTTTACTACTTCAATCCAATAGCTTTTGGGCAAGTCTGTATCTGAAAACATTGTCTTGGTTGCTTCTATTAGTGTTCTATTTTTGCTCTCAGCCACACCATTTTTCTATAGTGTTCTAGGTGCAGAGAAGTTGTGGGTTATGCCATGAACATCACAGTATTTGTTCACACCAGTTTGGTCAAATTTGTGCCATGATCCCTCCTAATGACAATCACATCAATTCCCTTTTCATTTTGAACCTGTCATAGAAACCTAGTCAGCAGACTATAGGTTTCAGTCTTCTTATATAGGAATATTACCGAAATGTATCCTGAGTAATCATTAACAACTACAAGTCCATGTGAAGGAGTTCAAGAACCGTGATGGATTCTGTAGAATTGATAGGTTTGAAGGTAGACTTCGTTTACTTTCCCTCTTGATAGGATTTTCACAGTGTATCCTTTTTGAACTTGATTTGAGGTAGACCTATTACCAAGATATTTGAGGAAAGTCTTGCTATGGTTTTGATGTTTGAATGTGCTAACCTCTTGTGCCATAACCAGTTTATATCCTCATATTCATTTGTATAGAAACAAATGATCTGTGCAGACTAGGACATATTGAAGTCTACATTATTTCCTTTTCTGCAGCCTACTAGTTTGACTTCTTTGGTTGCTTTATCCTTTACCTCACATGTGTCATGTGGTGCGAAGCCAGCCAAAGGTGTAATTATGGCGACTTCCACGTTTGTCGTAAAACGTGCAAATTTGTTTTTATCCCGTTATAAATACTAATGTAGATATGGAAGCAGGGGTCGATCCCACAGGGAATGATGAATGTTGACCTAAACACAACTTGAAATAATTTCTATCCTAAGGAAGGGGTAAGATTAAAGATAAAATTCATTGGGGGGAGGGGGCTGTTTATATGTTTAAAATGAATAACTTAAAACTAAACTAACTAGATCGAAAGAAGACAAAATAGAGCTAAGATGTAGAGGAGTTTCCTTAAGTTGGGAAAATATAGGGACGATGGTTGACTTCCTTTTGAGTCACCTAGATCAATCACGGATGTTTCTGAATTTTAGATGTAATAATTAACATGGAATGTCTGTAATGAATATTGGCTTCTCACTACGTTCCTTAGCTTGTAACTTCCAATTAGCTCGGATAGTCAAACTAACTCAATAGATTAAAATCATTTCAATTAGCTCAAACATGATTCAATCAAAAGAGTTGAATCATAACATGGAACAATCATTCATAACAATCATAGCAATTAGCTTAAACTAATCATGCCACGTGCATATTAAACCGTTGATGGAATATGATAGTTAGCTTAAATCATACTATATCAATTCGCTAGTAATTAAATCACTTAGCGCGATTTATAGCTCTAAACTATGTATATTAGGTGATCAATCTAATAAACATATGTTATGCAATAATTCTAACAGGTTTCATGCAACATATTCATCATTAACATCTCTGGTTTTAATCATAAACACATCATCTCATGATCTAAGGTCATCAAAGTTCATCAACGCATCCCTACTTATGATCTACTCATGCATATGCATCAAATAAAGCATGGAATGAATCATAGCATCAAAAACAAACATCCTGTAGAGAATAAATAACTAAGAATGAAGATTTTGCAGCACAAAACACATTCCAAACTGATGTTCAAAGTTATAGAATGAGTTGCGGATCTATTCTCCTTTAAAAGTTGAACAAAATCCCTCCAAAGCTTCTCCTCTTCGCATCTCCACCTCCTTTGATCGCCTCTGCCGTTTCTATGCTCTATATCTTCATTAGAAGAACCCTAGGGTATGTACTTATAGGCATAGATCAAAACCAGGTTGATCCGACGGTTGAAAACGTATGTCCTGAATCAGGGAGACGGTCGCGGCCGCGACATAGCATGTGACGCCCCGACGCATTAAGAAAATAAAAACAGATTTTGCTGAAATATGCTCGTCGTGCCCGCGACTTATGGGCATCGCGCCCGTGATCCTGTCCTGCCCGCGACCAGGCCTATAGTGGCTGCGACAGGTATGCTCTTATCGATATATCAAAACTTATACAATATATCAAAAATACTAAATGACGTCCAAAAATTCTAAAAATTTATACAATATATCAAAACTCGCTAATCTAGCTTATCAATGTTAAACTTTGCTGCATAAACTCTCGAAATATGTGAAACAACGATAAACTTGTGAATTCTGGCCTTTGAGCTCATGACTTGCCATTCCTCTTCATCTTTCTCCATTTTGTTCCAAATTCCATGCCAATCTGCTAAAAACATAAAAACACAGCAGTACCAACATTGCAAGACAAAAACACGCTAAAAAACATAAAATAGACAATACAAGATGAATAAAACAAATATTTAGAATAAAAAAATGACGTGTGTTTTCATACACATCAAATTCCCTAAGCTAAACCTTTGCTTGTCCCTTAGCAAAGTCTACACCCAAAATAAAGAAAGAAATGTGAAGTTAAGAAAAAGTAACAAGACAAAAAAAATTCTATAGCTCGAGCATCAAAGTAATCAGATTGCCTACAATTAACAACACAAAACACATGTCGAAGGAATATTCATCACAAAATCACCCTTCATCTCTATTCACATCACATCTAGCTACCCCTCAAATCATTCCCTCTCATGGTCCTTCACACCTAGCAGATTCCCGAGAAATAGCAAAACAAAACTTTTTGAAATCTTAAATTTAAAAATTCATCTTTCACCACCCCATTGCTTCCTTATATAGGATCATTCCCGAAACCACCAAGGTCTTAAAAGAGATCTAGATTTCCTACTGGATATGTATCTTTTTTTTTTTTTCAAGCTCATATTATCAAATACTACATCCCCTCTTTTATCCATAGATGGTAATTTTGATTACCGAGGTAAAGGACAAAACACCTCTAAATATTGCCTTATAATTTTTTTCTTCTCTTTTTTTTTTCTTTATTCTGAGTAGGTATAGAGCATTCTCTAGTAACCAAAAACAGTGTGAGGGTTACCATGGAAAAATGGGTATTTAATAAACAAAAATATAAAATTTCTTTCCGAAACCCACTCCATGCTCCCTATGGATAAGTGAAAAGATGACATAAAAAGGGAAACATGAAGGTTTTTTTTTTTGAACTTTTTTTTAAAAGTGTCTAACTACGGTTCAAGTCATCACTTAACTGCTTTCTACACATGAAAAAGATCATCTCATAGGAATATAGTAAAATGATGTTAACAAAGATTCAGGACTTTCTTGGAGATAATATTCAAACTACATGTATTAGTACAACATTTGTTACTACATGTATTAGTGCAACATTTGTTATGGCATAAATCATCATTTTACTTTGCTCAATGCATAGATTTAAAAACAAGTTTTTGTTTCATGTTCAAATTTTTTTTATAACTCTAATAAAGATTCTAAATAAATAACTCATCAACCCTAAAAATTTTCCTAAGTTAAAGCATTATATTGTCCTCAATGTAAAAATAAAAGTAAAGTATAGAGGACAAAAGAATACCTGTTAGCTAAGGTTCACCCGATAAACATCCAAAGTTTCTGAACCAGTTCCATATCTCGCGAATCATGCCATCCATCCCGCTTTGAAACTCAAGGATCGTACGAATATGGTTGACCTCACCTGCTATGGACTCCTGCGCCAGCTGCATCTCTTGGAGCATCTCCATCATCAGTCTTTGGTTTTCTTAAAGCTCAGTTATGTAACCCCTCAAGATGTTTAAACTGCAAGGTGTAGGAGACACCATGGGGTTGTTCGTGTCAACAATCTGCTCATCTATGTCCTTGATCCATCTATCTACACTTACTATGTTGATTTCTCTTTCACTTGACAAGTTAGTGTTCGACATCTGATAAAACACAACTTGACAATAAATATTATCCCTCTCACTCTCTCACACACATGATATATATATGAAAGAGAGAAGACAATAGAAAACATACATAAAAGCATAATTAAGTAATGAAGGAATGAAAGGTTATGATCACATGGAAATAAATTTATTACTTATGTTCGTTAAACATATGGTACGGGCATTAACGGAACTAAGTCAATAAAAATAGAACGAGAATGCATAAAACTGAAAGATTCATACATCTCTAAAAAGAAAAAGTACAACTGACTCAAAACAAAACCATAAAATGAAATGTTTAGGAATTACCAACCTCCCCTTAGCTAAGACAAAGCATAATCTCAATAAAAATACAGACTCATGAAACGAGACTAACTAGCTAAGAAAAATCACGTAGGAGGAGACGGTGCTGGAAATCTACTGCTTAAATAATCAAAGATACGGCGCTGAAAGTCATCCCGGCTCTACTATATAGCATCTAAACGCGTAGTCACATCAGCACGTAGGTTAGCCACCTCTTGATGTAGAGACTGATAAGCAGTGTATCAATCCATAGGAGGTGCAGTGATCTGCTCAGGTGCAGTTGGGCTAGAATGATGAGAATGATGTGAATGCTGTGACTGATGCTGCTGAGGCTCACCCACGGCTGAGTCCCTCTCAGAGACCCGATCATCATTGTCATCCCCCACTGTATCATCCTCTGCACCAGCTGGTGGAAAACCCTAATTCCTCTGATCAAATAATCAGAGAGAAGCAGATGGCAAGGGAAGACGCCGAGGCTCCTCGCTAGATCTCGATGTAAGATAATAGACACCATGATCGACATATATCATCCCAATCCTCATCAGACTGTCAATGCCAAAGGGCCCTCTAGTAGGCTCAGAAAATGCTACGACAGATGTCATATCAAAGCCAAAATGTGCAGCTAGTGGGGTAAGCAACCCACCAATAAGAATCAGAGCTCGAGGACTGTCTGTAGCTACAGACTTGATCTTCTCCACCAACAAGTATCTGGTACTAAGGTATGGATAGTGCTGTGGAGATACTAAATTGTGCAGCAGCACAAAGAATGTATCAAGCTCCTACTGGGGAACAGGCCCTTGGCTACTCTTGGTAGCAAGCAATGTGTAAGCAAGGAACCAATGAAGAATACGCAGAATGGGCTTCTTGAGAGTGGAACTCTTGCTGCTATGGGGGTTGTATCCCCCAGTCAAAATGAGCTCCTGCCACAATGCCTACAAGTACTTCACATAGCCCCTCTCATACTCCCGGTAGCCTCCCGGACATAAATGATAGATCCTACAGAGTTCTTTCAAGTTGAGCCATCTCATCTCGTTCCCCAGCTGGAACGAGACATACTCCTCAATAGGATCATCAGCTGGAGCCTGGCCAACAGTACTCATCCAGGTGCTGAAGATCTCTCGGACATGACACGGATATGTAGGCCATCTCGTCGGCAAAGTATGATCCCAACCAAGCTGTGCAACAGCATGCTGGATCTCAGTCCATAGGCCGGGTGTGGCTAAATCACCAGAATGTAGAAATCTGGTCTGATGGATAGCCCTGCGTGAAATCACTCGATGTCGGTCCTCATACTCATACGGAATAATAATATCTTCATGAGGATATGGGACTAAGATACGCTCAGCTGCGGTCGAAGTGCCCTTGTCGGATCTAAATGATGGATGTTTGGAACGAGGCATTTTGTATAGACCCCTACACCAATTTACACGAATTTTTCAAATTCAGGGTAAAATTCAACAATCTAGCTATGAATTCATAATCTACACAATGAGTAGATCAATTTAGACTATAAGATTGTTGAATTTCGAGTTGAAATTAGAATTTCATACCTAGGTTTTCTCAACGAAAAACCTCAATTTTCGCACAAATCGGGGCGTTTCAAGATGCATGCTCACAATCAACGGGTTCCCCTCGTCGATATGAACATGTGGATTACATGTTTGTACGAGTTGATTGAAGATTGAAGAAGATTAGATACGAGAAAAAACGGATAAGTCATGGCCATGTTGAATGAAGAAATGAAAACTGAGGCTGTAACCTATATATATCAAACCTCTGCCTCGTCCCAGCCGCGGCACCTCATTGTCACGCTCGCGACGCCTTTAGTCCCGCCTGCGACGCCTTCTGTTGTGCCCGCGACCATGGAATCTTGGCCTGGACGATTTTTTTCTTCCGTTTTCCTGCAAAGTAATCCTTTTCTCCTTCCAAAGTCAATTTTAAATTTACTCGCATCACTGATTAGTAGAGTTTAACGCCGTGTATTAGTTTAAGATTTTTACGGTCAACAGAAATAAATTGAAATAAATTTGAACTTCAAAGGAAACCTAAACATTGGGTTGCGTCCCAAGAAGCGCCTTTGTTTAACGTCGTTGGCTCGACAGCCATGCCATTAAATCATTTCACTGCAACGCAGTTCACCCTTTTCAAGGGAATTTCATCAAACCACGTCGAATCTTGAAGTTCGTTGATACGTGCGATCGTTTACATGTCAAATTAATATTTATGAACACTCACTTTCACTCTATAAATATAGAATTAATGCAGTAGTGGAAGTAATAACTATTCTAGGAATGGGGGGTGTTTATAAAGGTGATAACTAAACTAATTATTCATAAATAGATAAAGCTAAGCTAGATAGTAGGGTGGTTTGGTTAGATTAGGAGAAATGTAGGGTTTATGGTTGAGTCATTTTGAATTGCTTAGATCAATCATTGATATTTATAGATCTTAGGTGTAATGATTAATGTGAAATGTTTGTAATAAGTATTGGCTTAACTCACTACGTTCATTAACTTCCAATTAACTTGGATAGTTAAACTAACTCAAGAGATCTAATTAGTTCAATTAGCTCGAATTTAATTTAAAACACAAGAGTTGAATCATAACATGAAACTTAACATTCATAACAATCATAGTAATTAGCTTAAACTAATCATGTTACATGCATTTGAAACCATTGATTGTACATGACACTAAGCTTAAATCATATTATATCAATTAGCTACTGAACTAAACCATTTAGCATGATTTATAGCTTTAACATATGTATTTTAGGTGATCAATCTAGCATACACATGTCACATAATGATTCTAATAGGTTTCATGCATCAATCTTTCATTAAGCACCTCTGGTTTGTGTTACATGTTCAACATCTCATGATCTAATGACTTCAAAACTCATCAACACATCCCTACAATCGATCTACTCACACATATTCATGGAATAAAATATAAAATTAAAAAAGACAACGTAAACAACCATTCTAGTCAATTTGACAACTAAAGAACAAGAGTTATACAATGCACATAGCGTTCCAAATCAAATCCAATGAGTTCCTATGCATTGCGGATCAAGACTACGTCAATTCCTTCTCCAAAACCCGGCTTTCCTTCGTCTCTCGACCTCTCGAGCGTCTCCCCTTCTGTTCTCTGCTTGGAATAACCCTAAGAAGAGTATTTACTGGCAAGGGCTTACAACCAAATCGATCCGACGGCTGAAACTCATCATTTTGCATCTGGAGTATCGTCGCGGCAGCAACCAGGCCTGTCGCGCCCGTGACACCATTAAAATCTAGGAATTTAGAAAATATCTTCGTCACGTCCGCGACAGTTGTGTGCCCGCGATGGCTGGTCGTGCCCGCGACACAGGTGTGTAGTAAGCTAAAATCCTAAACTAAAAATACTAAATGACGTCCAAAAATTCTAAAAACTTACATATGATATCTAAACATACTGATCTAGCTAAATGTGGTGAAACATTGCCGTAAAAACTCTCGAAGCACATGCAATGACGATGAAACGTGAAATGCGGCTTTTTGAGTTCATGGTTTGCCATTTTCTTCATCTTTTTTCATTTTTTCTCCAAATTCAAAGCCAATCTGCCAAAAAACATGAAAGCATAGCAGTACCAACATTCCAAGACAAAAAGACACTAAAAATATAATTTAGACATTACAAAACGAATAAAACAAAAGTTTAGAATAAAAAAGTGGTGTGTGTTTTCATACACATCAAATTCCCCTAAGCTAAACCTTTGCTTGTCCCTAAGAAAAGTCTAGAATCAAAACAAAGAAAGAAATGCGAAATGAAGAAAAACTAGCAAAAATCAAAAATCCTATAGCTCGAGCATCAAAGTAATCAGATTGCTTAAAATCAATACAAAACACATGTCGAAAGAATATAACTCAATAGTCATCCTTAATTTCTATTCACATCACATCTAACTATTCCTTAAATCATTCCCTTTCATAGTTCTTCACACCAAGTAGATTCTTAAACCGTAGCAAAACAAAACATTTCGAAACTCAAATCAAAATTTTTCTTTTTCACCCGTTGTTTCCTTATATAGGATCATTCCCAAAGCCACCAAGGTCTCAAAGGAGGTCTAGATTT
>JAOVYX010009492.1:0-34443 GCA_035668315.1 Drosera spatulata | reverse complement strand
TTAGCCTGTAGATTGATTCCCGGGTAATTTTGATCCTTTGAGTTGTATGCATGATTATTCCCAAAATTGCTGGTCGGAGGTACAAGATTCAGACCGGTAGCAGAAGTAGGATTCAGGTTCCCCTGATCATGGGGTAGTAAATCATTATATGCAAAATGAAGAAAAATGAAAACAGAAACTGAACTGAAACTATAATCACAACTCCAATCTAGAAACTAGTGATCAGTCAATGTTTCAACCCAAGCGTGGAAAGGAAATGACAACCTGATTCAGGCAAGACGGCTAAGAGATAAATTTAATTTAATGTGAACCAAGAAATCCATATAAAGGATTCCTGATCCCAGCCAAGTCATATCAAATTCTTCCTGGAGAACCAAATGTAGTCCGACATGAGAAGGCAATATTACTGTGACAGGAAGTACACATAACACTGAAGCAGAATGCTCTTTGCATAGCAATCCCAGAAAAGGGGGCCTTATTTTATGCAGCTTATTAGTCTAGTTCAAGAAGCATGCTGTACTCCTTAGATTACAATCGGATAGAAATATCCTGTCACTAGGATTGTTCAAGCGGTGAATAAGACCAGAATGCTATGCATTGTATTCCTTTGCAAGAAGATGAACAAACTAAGGGACAACAAAAGATTGAAGAATTATATAAAAAAAACTAATTCGCATACTAAGGAAGCTCTGTTCTTACCACGTAAGTACTCCACCCTTGAGAAGTCATAATGCCTTGTGACGGAGGAAAAAGAAAAGGCACATAAGTTTGGGCACCAGCCACACGCGGATCTGACATATACTGAGGTTTGGACAGTAACCATGGCAAAACTCCAGCAACATAGGCTACACCAGTTGGAGGCAATATCGGAGAGACTGATGATTCTATACCAACAGATCTAGGTACCGCAAATGTGGTCTCCATTGAGCTGGGGATAGATGCCGGCTGGGGATGATTGAATTTACATGCAACCCCAAACTTGCACATTGAAGTTCTCATATAGTAAGGACAGCATTTTTCCTCCTAGTAAAATTTTGAAAAGAAACCCAATCAGCGAAATGTTTCTATATAATATTACAGTAAAATGTAACAAATAGTGTCCAAAATCGAGAACCTGTCGCAAGGGTAGACCTATATTATTCAATGGAACCTGTGCAGGGACATGCCTATCCTGAGGGTGATGATATTTGCAAGTGGAGCCATACTTACAAGTTCCCGTCTTTAAATAAAACTGCATATACGGACCAACGATCAACTCAATAAAACATAGAGGAATGTAACCTTTCTATGCAACACAAGGCACTCGATCAAACATAACAAGCAAAATGCATAAGCTAACTCTTTCGGAGGTCCGCACTCTACTTCGTAGTTGAGCTGATGCGTCAAAGAATGGATGATCGCTCAATATCGATTGGGAACAGTCGGCAATTTAAGCATTTAAAATGTGACTATTCTATCAGATCCTTGCTGCACCGAGCAAATTCCAACACAATTTGCTATTTCAACATCTGGAAACCTAAAGAGGAAAAACAAAAGACTACGAAACACAGGAAGCCACAACATTGATAATATGATCCAAGACACCAAATACAACCTATGATCGTGCATGATGGCAATTAGATTAAACAACCAACACGACAAGAATAGAACTTTGACCTCCAAAAATATGACTAAAACATTACCCCGCAATCAGGTTCTCCAACTCTCTGCGGTAGCTCCTCTTTGCTCTGCAGAGAAGTAGCAGCCTGGATAATTCCATTCCAAAATCTCATTTAGGCAAAGAACAAAGAAGAATCAAGCAAGCACGCTGTTAAGAACAACCATAACATACACAATCTAAAACCGGAACTTTTGGCAGAGTTGATCGCTTACCATGTCAATGTGACACAAGATAGCCACCACCATTGGAATCATACTACCCCGAAATATTCTATACTAAATAAATGAATGAGGCAATTCACTCACCTCCAAGTCCAAAATCACATTCACATGAAACAACATATTACGACGGACACATATAACACGATCAACCTAACATTAAAAATAAAAATAAAAACTTATAGACGGAGGCGATTCCACAGTCACTCGTCTCTACATCTCCGGCGTAACATTACCTTAGCAGGATCAGCAGGATGATTAAATCGACAATTCCGACCGTACCGACACGTTCCGGTCCTCAAATAAAACAAACAATCCGGCTCCCCCGGCCGATCAGGATACACTTCCTCCTCCTCCACCTCCTTCTTCCCCTTCTCCTCCGCCACCACCGCGCCTCGATCGCCGCCTCCCTTCTCGATCCTCATCTCCCGTACTCCCTCTACAGTCCAAAACCACTCAAACCTCAACCACATTACATCAAAATCAACACAATTAATAGATGAAACCGAAACAGGCATTATTCTACCTTCGAGTGAGAACACCTGATCATCGTGCTCTCGAGGCATAATCGTGTTCGAAACGAACTCGATCGATCGATCGATCGATCAATGCTGTACGATCGAGGAGTTGGAGGAATGGAATCGGAGAGGTTTGCTGAAATTTAAGGAAGACGAAATGAAATTTTTTGTAATAATAATAAGTTAATAATGTGTAGATTTGGAGGACAATATTCCGATCAATGTGGGAGTAACTGAAGAGAGAGGCGAAGAGAGAGAAGAATTTATGATCGATCTCTTGTAAGAACAAGAGAGGAGAAGATCGATGGAAATTTCACGCTGAAAAAAGGGGAATTTCTGTTTGTTTGTTTTTGTTTTTGGGTTGATTAATGAGGAGTTAATTGTGATTAAATGAGGGGTTAATTAATGGGAGAGTGTGTGTGGGGGCCCGTTGGGGGATGATGTGGTGCGCGTGAGAGAGTGGGATTACGGGGGTGATTATTTATGGAGTGTGATTTGGGGGATGAGTTTAGTTTAGTTTAGTGTAGGTTTCGTGTTATGGGTTTTTGTGGTTCGTAAATTGGGTTAGATTGTGAGATTTTATGACTAATCACGTTTGGTTGATATGTTCGTGTGTCGTAAGTGTTTAATTATTGTTGTTGTGTAACATTGTTGATTTTGAGACGAATTATAGAACGATTGTTTTTTTAAATATTTGAAATTGACATCTAGAGAAATTATTTCGGATTACATGATAGATGAAAGATCAGTGGATTACTTAATTAATTTTTCTTGAACCATTTGAAAATATACATTTTCTTAAAATATAAAATATAAAATTATCATTTTTATATTTTATCTGAAAACAAAAATGTGAATGTTTCTTAGTTGACTCAAGATACAAGTCATTTTAGCTTGATAAATATGTCTCATTGAAATACTGTTAACATTTTGTGATAGAGGTGCCTAACACTTTCCTTGAATTACGTGATCATAATTTTTCAATCTTATGTATCATCTTTCTTTAACCTATATATCACTTTATGATTAGAAGCGAATAGAAACATGAACATACACTTTCTTTTGTCCCAAATTATGATTACCTTAATTTAATCCGTCAATTTCCTCAATGAAGCTACACCGAAGCGGATTACACTGGGCAATGTCTCTCTTGTACCCCAACTATAGTTATGCCTGCTTTTTAGGACACAAAAATCTTTACAGAATTTTCCTTTTCGAACATTTTATTGTTCTACTTTTGGCTAGCTAGCATTTTTGTTTTGAGATCAATGAAATTCTTTCTATCTTGGATTTCCTCACAAATATTTGTCTACAGAATAGAAACCAACAATTGTTGGTTCAATTAGTTTAGAACTTGAACTCAATTGAGTAGATTTCGAGTTTGAATCTTATTATAAATATACCCAAATCTCATTCAAAACAGATATGTGAAATAACCATCCGGATGCAATTTTCATGACTCTTTATTCAGTGGTTTATGTTTTGCCCATTACAAATAATCTTTATATGTCCTCTTGCAAGAAACTTTCTTCATGAGCTAAGCCACGACTGCACCTTTTACACCAGTTTGTGCTAGAAAGTTCAGCGAAACGTGTTACAGATTACTTTTGTTTGTTTCGGTCCTCGAAGCATAATATGACCCCATTTATACTTGGAAAGTTAGGTCGCTTCGATTTGATTTTAGAGTCCTGGAGACGACTCTGTTGTCTAAAAAGCAAAGAGAGACTCCAATTACCCCAAGACCATGTCATATTTCTCTCTGGTTACTAGTGAATAACTTGGGTCGACTTTGAAGAAGAAGAAAAAAAAACAAAAACAAAAACACTTGGCCATGGTCGTGCTTGACAAAACTAAAACCCAAAAACTACGTTTTATACGCCAGACGAACTATTTGATAAACTCTCACAAATACTCAATGGTGAAAAAGAATTGACTTATTGAAAAGTCGGATCGAGATTAGGAGTTGCTTTTGATCTCTAACTTATTTTAAATCAGTTTTAGAACTATTTTTAATTATTATAAAACGGATCCTAAATCCACGATTGACTACTCCCATACAACACCATACTTTTTTCTAACATAAAGAACAATAAAAATTATAATCTCACTATCATTGTACCGTTAAAAAGGATTGATTCAATTTGATATACGACTTTTCTTCTTAAGCATGTGTTTGGGTGTTCAACACGCCCCTGAACACAAATTAACAAGGGACCCACAAATAACTATGATTCTAATGTCACCAGTTTATACAGCGTAAGACATAAAACAACGCCACCCGTAAACTATAAGTAAATGCAAATAACGCGATAAAACATAGAGCTACATATGATATCATATATGGATGTGCCTCCTAAATACTGAAAGAACCAAGAAAGAGCAAAGCACCCATGAAAAAACTAACAAAGACAACTACATGGAAAGTTCAAGTATTCCAAAAATAGGCCTGCTAAGAAGAGCATGACCATTCCAAAATGTTATACAACCATTTAGGTTAGTATAACATTGTCAGATCACATTGTTTGGTTCAAGATATTATACAAACATTGTCATCTACAGTAACAAGCTGACAATTTTATTCATCCTTCGCCCTGCAACTAGAATATTACAAGTTATCTTACAACAGCTATTATCAAGCTGTCACATTATTTATAATTAGGTATAACGTTCTAGATGCAGTGTGAGTTCGTTTTAACTCGTTCCAACTTCATTTCGGTCCGCACCTGAAAATAAAACCCTAAACGCGAGAGCAAAAAGCTCAATAACCTAGGAAGAAAAGTTCGATTTTCAGGGGGTACTCCATCGACTATGTCAAATTGTGGGAACCCCTTAAGGAACCCCCGAAGAAAAGTAAGAAAAAAATATATAATTAAATTAGGCCATATTAGTTGAACAATAATATTATAATAAATTTATGTGTCTTAATATTTACATTATATTCATTATATGTGTCCTTTCTTTAACATTATTATTTAATAATGAAGGACATGATTTCATAAGACTAAACTTCGAAGAAATAAACGAATCCGACGATTTTGATAATAACCATGAGGATTTAACAATTGACGGGGTAAACCTCTCTCAAGCATATTTTTAATATACATGATTCAACGGGTTAGTTAAACCCAATTGACATGTTCGCATCTTTTGCGGAAGTTGTCCGATGGCCCAATCACCCACGACATCGCAGTGCCCTTGGGTGCATGCGAAGAGGACAAGTCGCTACTTTCCTCTCTCTATCTAGTCTCCGCTTGTCCGTCACAACACTCAACCAACACGACTCATATAGCGTTTCAAGGAATAATGCATAACAACAGGTTTTTCATGATAACGTCACGGTCCCCATGATGACTTTATTAAGAATTCCAACCAACGATTCTCTCGAATCCAAATAAAGACGTCAAGAATTAACCTTCCCGACACATGACTCACATTAGGTTAAATTGCATTAATGCTTAACAATTCCTAGTTTTTAACTTTTCGATGTTAAAGATTTATACCCGCTTGTCTTTATATTTTGACGATCGCTATTGTTTATTTTCGAAAAAGTATATATATATTTCACTTAATATTGAGTGTTCTAGTTATATTTTCTCAACTCTTACTATACAATATATATATAACACATGCAATATTTTTCCCTCTCCCCCTTTCTCGATCGCATAAGAAGGCTTATTAATTAATAACCGAACGCCCTTGTGTACATATCCTTGGCCCCGGTATTATTTTCATAATTTAACGATAAATTTTATAAATCGTCATATTTGACCTAAATATGGGAAAAATGCTTAATCGCACGAGTTTTATTTTGATATAATTCATAAAAATTTCTAGTTTGTCCCGTTTTATGCACGATCGCCCAAATGTCCCGTCTTGACGTAACATTTAATAATAATAATAATCGTTTTTTATCCATTTTTAAGCCATGATGCACGTATTTCCCGCCATGCGTTTAACGATTAACGTAACAACCCGATTTCTTTTTCGTTCTTTCGACGACATCGCTTTAACTACCTATCGTCCCCGACCGTATCTATCATCAAGTCGTACCCATATAACATATCAAATATGCATAAGGGATCGAGAAAGGGGGTTAGATTACCTTCCGTCGTTATCGAACCCGAGTTACAAAAATCGAACGGACTAACTCGAGACATCACTGTCACCCTTGCCGTCAAGCTGCTGCTCTCTGATGGTCGGACTTTCGGACGTCACCCAGCCCGCTGGTGGTTCGCTGGAGGTCGAAACGTTGTCGAAAACCTATATATAATCGTTAGCTAAGAAACAAAATAATTTAAACAAGATGGACAGCTGCATAGTTCCTTATCGTGGGAAGCTTGTGATCGTTCTACGGTGTTCTGGAGGAGGCCACGACGATGTCCTGACGGTGCTCTGGTAAAGCGGGTAGCCATGTGATGGTGGTGTGCAGTGATCGTGGCGGGTCGCGACGAGAGAAAAGGGAGAATGATGAGGAGGGGCTGCGGCTATGGGGTTCTTCCGACAGTTTTCCTGGTGACTTTAGACGTTTGATGGTGGTGCTAGGTGGTGGTGGAGGTTGATGATGGCGATGGCTATAGTGGAGGGAGAAACTATGGAAAGCTCCGGCTGTGGGATGGTGTTGCAACTGTTCTCCGTGTCTTGGGAAGACGATGGCGACGTAGACGGTGGCCGGGTCATCGTGAGCAGGCAGCAGTTATGGTGGTTCCATAGTGATGGTACGTGGGATGAAGGGGGAACACGACGAGGAAAATGGTTGCGGCAAGGGATGTTTTCGTGGCGGTCCCCGGCCTTGGTGGAGGGTGGTGGCGACGATTGTGGACGTGGTGGTAGTGAGGTTGAAGATGATGGGTGATGATGACGATGATGGGTGGTTGTGATGGTGAAAGATGTTGATGGTTTCAAAACAAGCAAAAAGCTTCAAGGATACCATGTTCCTTACCTTGATAATCAAAATTATCATTTATAGATAAAAGGGGGATATGGTGGTCGATTAGATGATCTTAAAAAAAAAAAAAAGATACATATCCAGTAGGAAATCTAAACCTTTTTTGAGACATGGGTGGCTTTGGGAAAGACTCACGTCGGACGCATTACTGACCGTAAGGAAGTAACGGGGTGGAATAATGAAATTTCAAAATGAATTTTGAAATTGTTTTGTCTTGCTATATCCGGGAATATTTGCTAGGTAAGAAGGACCATGAGGGGGGATGATTTGATGGGTAATCTATGTGGTGTGAATAGATATAAAGGGAAACTTTGTGATGAATACAATTAATGTTTAACGGGGAGGAAGAAAAAGAAGAATGGGCGTGGTCCTACGTGTTTTTATTTATGGGATAATTTTTATCCCTTTTTATAACATTTGATAACAAATATCTCTCAAACTAATCCAATAAATTAACGTTATTTAACCATAACGTATCTAGAGCGTTTATGATAATAAAATTATTCCTTATTTAATTATCGTCCTATCGTATCAGCTCAATTCTTTTATTAAGTTTTTGACGTTCGTACATTCAAATTAAATCATAATAACGAACGTTATATTATCGCTACTCTCCATCATTCGTATTTAACGTTCTAACGTTAATAATTATAATTGCAACGCCGAGCGTTATATTAACGTTAAATTCCGTCGTTTGTAATTAACGTTCTTACGTTAATATATTATATTCATAACGATGAACATTTATTAACGTTACTTTTCGTTGTTTCGAAAATGTTTACGAACGTTAAATGTTTTACGAATAATAATTTCCCCCATATTTATACGTATAATTTCATGTTCATACGTATATTTTTATATTCATATGTAATTTTTTAATAACATAATTTCTCGGGTATTACACTAAAAGTTACAAGAAAGACGCACAAACATTAAGGGTGATGATCCATAGCATACGTCGAGTAGAAAGGGTAATCCAACCAACAATATCGTACCGTTCATCTGTGAATTGAACGGTTCAAATTCCAACAATTTTCGATGCATTCGCTATAATGATCAACGGAAGTCCGTTATTCTTTACCACGGGGGCTAAAATAGGTGAAATTACGATCGTGATCTTGTTTTAAAATAGAGTCTCATTTGCTATTTGTAGCCCAGGTTTCAACTCATCCGTTGTTCTTTATCATGGATAACAATAATGAACCAATAAAATTGTGACACGTGTCCAAAAGAAATTGACAGGATGGAAAGACAAATGACATCCGTTAAAATTTACTGCAAATAAGGCACGTGTCTATATTTCAGAATCCAATGTTCATTGAATTTTGACCGTATCCGGTGAAATTTAATACGGATGTGTCAGGTTTTAACTAATCAGGACTCAACACGTGTTAGTCTTTTAGATATTTCAGATCTGAAAGTGATGATCAACCAATTATATTTGTTTATGTGTCAACATGTCACTGAAAAACACAAAAAATGGAATGTACATCTTTTCGATCCTATATATGAGGATACCGATTGCATCATGGTAGCGGAGATGTATAGCATACAGACCAAATATGTTGTGAGTTTTTACATAGAACGATCTTCTTTCATTGATTTTATCTTTCCTTTACTAATTTAGCTCGTTTTGTGTTATGCAGACGAAATACTTTGCACATCTTCTTCGATCATTACATCCCGACAAGTTCAAGAAAAAACAAGCTCCCAAGTTGTTTGTCGTCAAGAAATGACCAAGTAGACTAACTACAATGAATTGAAGGGTGTACGTGCTGAAGTATAGGGATTACATCATGCAAAGGAATCAAAATGACGGATTGAACATGGACCATCGAGGATGTCGATAATCGTAGATATATGATTGCTTATGAGTTGTTGACTTACAAGACACGAGAGATGCCTCGACAATAAGGACAATAATCAAATGCAAAATGTATGATGAATGTTTAGATGTTTCTATAATGGATGTTTGTTGAGATGCTGTTTGCATCATTTTTTTTTGTTTGTTGTTCAGTATAGGAATGTATTTAGAAAGATTGAGAACAATACAGGTTAATAGTTTCCTGTTCTGTAAGTGCTTTCGCTATAAAGTATAGCGAATGACTTATTCCCTGACTGATCCATCCGCTGTATTTTACTGCGGATGATCGTATAATAGAAATAACGAACATCATATTTGGTTTTAGAAAAAAAAAATGAGAGTCCATCCGGTATAAATTATCACAAAGGGTTAAATTAATAATTTCATCTTGTCTGTAATCCGTAATAAACTTCAACGACTTTCGTTATTCTTTGTCGCGGATCAAAGTGATTCTGGTTTTAATCAAATCGTCCATTTCTCAAACGGACTGCTTATATTTGTTGATTACCTAAACTTACACAGTGACCGCTAGGTATGGATCAGCTCCCTATAAGGAAGGGTAACGAAATCTTTATTTTCATCCTCATCTTGATCAACAACAAAGCTACAAGTCTACAATCAAAAGACTAGCTAGTGTCCGATTTATTCCTGTTGTGTCCATAATGTTATTAGTTGCATTCTTCCCTTGAAATCTTGCTGAGAGCATTGTGAGATATTGATTAGCAAGATCGACGACTCCATGAATACAAAAACAATAAAAATGATCCAATATTTTCTTTTAAGGTTGTTTATTTGAAGAGATTTGTGTTGTTTTTATGATATGAGGAGAATGAGATATACGTAATCTTATTCTTATTTCATACAATAGAGAGATTGTTGCTTAAAATATCCTCAAGCTAACGACTGCGTAAATGTTAACAAAAATATTAATGTAAATTCTTTAGAAAGGACAATCCATAAGATGTCTTGAACATTTTTTTAACTATACTCTATTATAAACACAATGGAGTAATATTCTCTCTGTCCCATTCAAATTATAATAATTTTTTTTGGATATTTTATTCAAATTATAATATTTTCATATTTAATAATTTTTTTTTCACAAAAATATGAAAATATTTCTATTTTATATCACATTAACTCGTCCATCACCATTTCTCTTTTTTTTTTCCTCATTCTTTTATCTCAAACATTCACAAAAATAAAATTATTTTTTTTTATTAATTTCATATATATAAATTATATTATTGTAATTTGAATGGGATAAATCTGCTCAATAAGCCATGGCAAACATAATAATAGCAAACAATGGCAAACATAATAATAGCAAACACTGTGGTAAGACAAAACGTCCCAAAGGCAGTTGGCAGTTGCTATATTGGCAGTTATAGCCCATATGATCCCGACCAAAGGCAAAGTTATGTGTTCAACACCAATAGTCAAACAATATGTGAACATAAAAAACTTTAGAATAAAATATAAAGCCAAAGATATTCTTGTTTCAAAGCATCTTGTACTAACAAACTATGGCCCCCCTTTTTTGACTAGCATGACCAATGAGCCCATACAAGAAACAAAAGGGACCTGTAGTCTATGGTCTACCCTCTTTGAGCAAAAAGATAGTTGAACTTTGAGAACTTGAAAATGTAACACAGCATCAAGAATAATGTGACCAAAGTTTGAAATTCCCATTGACATGAATAGGAGTAAACCGTCGCCTGACGTTAAGAGTGTCAAACGCTCCGGCGTGGTTGGACTTCCAAGAGTCAGCTGCACGTCTGGGCAAGAGTCATGTATATTGTGTCCGAGAACGGACGATCAATGAGTTTTACATGCTTACCCGAATTCAATCTTTACAGGAAAAATAAAAGTGTAAGGGCGAGATGACCATGAATTCTTTGTTGTGTATTTGTCAATAATTGAATAAGAGTGCTAATCATATTCTCTTATGCATTGTTCTCTTGAAAACTCTTTTTCTCAATGACTAATCAATCGTGAAACCTACATAATTCGATGATACATCTCATATAATTACCAAGAGCGGAAACAATTTTGAAAAAAAGGGTGTCAAAATGAGTATGATTAACACTCCAAATAATGTAATCGACAATTATAATGTCGAGCACTTGAATTTTCCAAAGACCTATGATTGAGAGCGTTCCAAATTCAGGACTTCATAGCTGGAGTTCCAGTTTCCATTGCAAGGGATACAATCTACCTCTTCACCACTTTTCTGGCTCATATACCAAGAAGAAAATGGTAGCGCAACCTGGCTCATGATCAAGAGTTGTAAAAAATACCTTTGGTGCAACAGGGATACTATCAAACATGTCCTGGATCGAGAGACCGCACGCAGCCATTGCAATCCTGATTGTCACACAGATAGATTCCGAGCCTGCTAATCCAAGTTAAAAAGGCGGTGATAATCTGTATGACGACACCTGCACAAGTAGCATAAGTTTTTGAGTTGCCGAGGCTTATTCACTGACCTTTCAGCAAATCACTAGGATATGTTTCCTTTCACCGGTGCTGCAGTGGCACAAAGGAAGAAACCTGAACCTGAACTATAACAAAAAACTATAAATGAGAACCAAGATGCCGGTGGGAAAACATATAGCAGGATCCATCAACTTTACTTCCATAGTAGAAACGTGAACAGAATTGAAGGATTGTGCACAACTAGGGATGGCATTGATCAATTGGAGTACGATGATTGTGCATTAGTGTCCTGCTGTATGGATTAAAGTTGCATACAGAACTTCGCTCTTGTATCCCGTTTGTTGCAAGATCACTTGACGCATCGTACAATACAAGTACACATAACGATAACGAGGATTTTAAATAATGGTCCAGAACAATACGTCCATAAGTATCAATTTCTAACCATTTCAGTAGCCCTGCCATTCTCACTTCATCGCCGGTGATCGAGTCATTTTATCAGCGGGATACATTCGAAAGAGAACTGTAACTTAAAACAGATCAGAAATCACGTACTTACAACACAAAAACTTTTTAGTCCAATTGTTGTCCTGATGATCTGCCGCGATCACCAATTGTCATTCACCGACTCGGCCAGGTACCCGCGCATTCGCATTATTAAAGTCCAATTAATGTCTGATTATTGATTCTGATAAGGACCGAACTAATAGAGAACTATGAGCATGAAAGTTACACCTCAACTTCGCAAGGCTAAGCAAGCGACAACCAGGAAAGCTCAATTCAGAATGGACTAAAATTGACATTTATTAACAACGAATTCCCGCTTTGGTTTGGGTTTATGTCTTCAAAATCTCACTTGATACATGGATTGATACAAGAACTTTTGAGTAGTCCAAGGGGATCTTTAATTATTTTCTGTTTAGATTTGGTGGTTGTAGTCCTGTAGATCCTGCCACCAGGATAATGACCGAGGGAGTATTACCATTATAAAAAAAAAAAAAAAAAGAAGAAGAAGAAGAAGAAAACTTTTCAGTAGTCCAAGATTACTGATTCAAGTGACAAACATTATTAATATGAGCATTGGGTTTAGGGAATATAATATTAACATTATGTATTGTTAGAGATAAATGAATTATATAGATTAAATGATTAAAAAAATTCAAAAATAAAAACTGTTTTAAAAAAACTCGATCGTTAGATGCTATTAACATACAATTTATATGTTGTTAACAACAAATTTCTTTTTTTCATAAATATATTTTTAAAACAAAAATGTGACAAAAACACATTTTTATATAACTTAATTTATAAACATTTATCATCGATTCAGAGTTAAAAGAGATTCTTCTTTCAATAATATAGGCTTTTGAGATTGAGTTTTTTTTTTAAAACTTGACCCACATATTGAGACCTGATTGCACTCTTCCGTTTCGTCCCGACTTTCGGAGATGATCCACCTCAAACGGTTTTCATTCCAAACTCTTAACTTATAATTGATCACATGATTTGCAACATAACCGATTGAAGTATGTAACACCCGTCATCAACATTAACTCTCTCTCTCTGTTTCATAAAGTATGTCCGAACCTAACCGGGCAAACACAACAAAAACAGTAACGTGGGACTTTATCGTTCTCACAATCCACAATCTCCCACGTTCACTTCCCGTCTCCTCTCCTCCATGGACGAAACAACCACCACCACCACCACTTCATCCGCCGGCCCTCTCGTCCCGGCGGCGAAACCCGAGCCCCGAATCCCCACCACCATGTCGCCTCCCTCGCCGGCGGCGGCCGCCGATCCTTCGACATCGGGATTCGACGTGGCCGCGGCGGCCGCCGATCCTTCGACATCGGGATTCGACGTGGCCGCGGCGGCGGAGGTGGATAGGGATTTGATATGTCCGATATGTATGCAGACGATCAAGTACGCGTTCCTCACTGCGTGCGGACACAGTTTCTGTTACATGTGTATTGTGACTCATTTGAGGAACAAGAATGATTGTCCTTGTTGTGGAAGGCATCTCACTAATGGACAGCTTTTCCCTAATTTCTTGCTCGATAAGATGAGAAGAAGATCGAGTCTCGGTGGCGTACGGAGTCGGTTTGTTGACTGATTGGTTGATGAGAGGATTGTGGTTTTGGATGTTGTTGTTTTTGTGTATCGGAAGTTGCTAGGGTATCGGAAATAGTCTCTCTGTTGTTCTGAATAGGGAGAATACTATGTACATTTCACTCTCCCCGGAGTCCGTCTTTGATAGGATTACGTGAGTTGTTGTCTATGTTGTTTTGTGTGTGTGATTGAGAGGATGTGAATTTGGTGGTGGTATTGTGTTTGGTTTGAGGGAATATGTGTGTGTTTATGTGTGTGGTTTGGATTGGAGATGAGGTTTTGATTTGGTGTGTGTGATGTGTGTTTCTTAGTTGTTGAAGAAGGCATCAGCGAGGCAAATATCGAAATCTGCATCTACGGTGGAACAGTTTCGTCGCGCATTGCAGCAGGTCAGCACATTTTGTGTTTCTGCTTATTGAGTTTTTGTGTTCGTGTGTATGGTACTTTTTATGGATATAAGTGGAATTGGATTCAATATCTCGATGAAACAGTTCTCTCTATATATGGCCTAGGGCTCTTATGTGACGGGATAGGAGCATTAGTGGTTAATATTTATACTTGATTAGAGGAGTTGGCAATGACTTGAGTTGGAAATCACGACATTCTTGATGGATTATTTTATTTTATTTTTTAAGATGTATAATCATCATATGAATCTTGTATTTCAATGTTTCTGCTAGAGTAGCATTTATGGGTTCGCTATTGAAATTTCTATACTATAATAGAACAAAATGGACTTCAGCCGAACATTTCGTGTGGCTTACATTGTCTAAGGAATCCGTAGACAGGGTTGTGAAGTGTCGGTCAAGGAAATGGATACCCTAATGTCGTTCCTTTCGGAGAAGAATGGTGCAGGAAGAAGCAGAGAGAAATATGCAAATTTTGTTAGACTTCTTGCATTGTTTGAGAAAGCAGAAAGTAGACGAGCTTAATGAGGTATGCAGTTTACTTTAGATGCTTATACTTTTTATTTTGTAGCATCACCAATCTCAACCCTCTTATCTTCTCTATCTGCCTCATCTTGGATCGGTGCTTGAACTGTAGGATGCCATTTGACATATTTCTTTCACTTTAGATTCAAACTGATCTCCAGTACATTAAAGAAGACATAGGTGCAGTGGAACAGCATAGAATGGAATTATTTCGCGCAAGGGATAGACATACTGTCAAACTATGGATGCTTGGTGTTGATTCTACAGCAAAGCCTTGGCCTTCATCAGTGGAAAGGAACAGCAGAAGCCATAGTTCAGGTTCTCGTGGCTCACTTGGAGGTCTGGTGCAGAACAAGGTAGACAGTAAGGCTCAAACAAGCAGTCACGGACTACAGAGAAAGGATTCTGCTAGTGGCTTGGACTCACAACGCCTCAGCCAGTTTGGTTTGGCAGTTATGAGGAAGAAAAGGATCCATGCACAGGTCAGTGATCTTATGTCGTACATACATACACACTCATGATAGATTAAGAACAACTTCCCCCTTTTTGAGAAAATTATCTTTACGAGCAATTGGTGATTTAAGAGCAAGTCCAACCTTGGTGTTAAAATTAGTGTAGTTATGTCTATAATTTGAGTACCAAAAATAGTATTTGGCACCAATTAGAGAATTGCCGACTGTCGCTCCAATGTTCGATTCTATTTTAGAACCTAAACGTTCTATTATAGCAAATTTTCTCATGATCATAACATTCTCGGCTTATCGATTACGATCCAACAATTTACACAAGTTTTTGATCTTTTTCATTAAATTTTCAACATTTTGTTTGCTTTTCAAACTTATGTTTGACTATTTTTTCACTTTAATTTTTTGTCCACACGTTTTATTAATTTTTCAACTATATTTTTATCTAATTATTGATTAAAATAATTAATTTCAAACCAATTGGTATTTTCTAAACATAAAAAAAGTCAAAAGATGATCATCATTGATGACGTGGGAAGCATAAATGCACTTGTTACTGTTGTCAAATGCAAAATCAATTATAGCTCAGTTTTATTTTGGCACGGGTTTTAACTTATGATTCGAGCCTTATTTTTTCCATTTGGTGCCAAATTATAGAAATAGCATAATTTTTAGCTAATGGTTAGACTTGCTCCAAGTATTCTTATGTGGGAATTGCTTGTCTATGTTTGATGGCTTCTCTTACTGCTGCTTTCTTTGATACAGATCAGTTGAGTGACATTTCATCCATTTAGCAAAAAAGACATGTTTTCTCCTGCATTTTCTTATTTATTACCAATATAGGACCCTGCAAATTTAAGTTTCTATTCTGTTCCAGTTTTTGTTTTTACTATTTTGAGAAGAATATATCACGCTTTTTGTGCTCAATATACATCTCCTTGGTTTCATATTTCTGTAGATCAAGGAAGAGAACAGTTTCTTTGAATAGTTGGGTGCCCCAGTCGTTGACATGAAGCAACTAGGTGTTTATTTCTCATTTTATCTGATTTCACTCTTTTGAGTACAGTTCAGTGATCTGCAAGAATGCTACCTGCAAAAGCGGCGTCAGGTTGCCAATTCTCAACATAGAGAAGAGGAAAGGGATCCAAATCTGACACGTAGAGAAGGTTACAGTGTAGGATTGGCTGATTTCCAGTCTGTTTTGTCTACCTTCACAAGATACAGGTATAGATCTAATGTATACTCGTTTGTAAAATTGTTGCCATTCTCGGCTTCTGACCTTGCTAATACAATATGTGATTTACCTTTAAAAAACAGCCGGTTGCGAGTCATAGCTGAACTCAGGCATGCTGATCCTTTCCATTCAGCCAATATTGTGTCGAGGTGAGCTTCCTTATTCACGGTTACTAATTAGGATCGGTATGAGGAAGTATGCTACTTATTTTTTGTTTTTCACATATCTGATTGAGCGTTGTCGTCATTCAAATGTAACTTCCTTCTTGTTTCTTTCTGTGATAAAGAGCCAAGATTTATATGGGCCATTTACTTCCTGCAGCATTGAATTTGACCGAGATGATGAGCTTTTTGCTACTGCTGGTGTATCCCGAAGGATAAAAGTTTTTTAACTTTTCTTCGGTAAGCTTTAAAATTTGTTGTTGTATGAAGTATGACAATTTCCATCTTCTGTAAAGTTTGTCAGCTTCCGATTTCCAAATCATTTGTTGCTCCTATACATGTAGTAACTAATGAAGTTTACTACTGAATGTTCAATGTTGCTCTTCATCTAAGTCTAAACTCAGTTTTGTATCCTGTTCTTGATAGATAACTTGGTCATCTTCTTAATGGTTTTTTTCCCTTTATGATTCTTGTGCATCAATGTTCAGGCAATCTTTGGGATGTATCTGAGATATTCAAAACCAAAAGGCAGCTGTCTAACTTGCATTCAGGTCTCTTACACTTTCTCTTAATGGATATTTCTTTTTCAGGTTGTGAATGAACCTGCGGATGTGCACTGCCGTGTTGTGGAAATGTCTACCTTGTCTAAACTTAGTTGTTTGAGTTGGAACAAGTTTACTAAGAATCAAATAGCTAGTAGTGATTATGAGGGAATAGTGACCGTATGGGATGTAACTACACGGCAGGTATGGACTTTTTGTTGATGGTCTTCTTAGCTTGTTTGTGTATTTCTGTGCCTGAAAGGCTATCAATAATCTTACGTGTGTGTGACTTCTTTCATTGTTCTTGCACGTATAGAGTGTGATGGAGCATGAAGAACATGAAAAACGGGCATGGAGTGTTGATTTTTCACGCACGGAACCCTCTATGCTTGTATCTGGCAGCGATGACTGTAAGGTATGGCTTTTTCTCCATTTTTATTTTCCGTGCTTCCTACTCACAGATGTATCAGTAATAATTAAAGTGTAGGTCTAAGATTGATACACCATATTATTCTGATTTATAAGCATGTAACTTTCAAGTTGCTTTTGTAAGTGATGCACTTTTCACATTTTGTCTTACAGGTCAAAATTTGGTGCACAAAGCAGGAAGCTAGTGTTCTTAACATCGACATGAAAGCTAATATACGTTGTGTCAAGTACAACCCTGGATCTAGCGCGGTGTGTTTCTTTCTTCTACCATTCGAATATTAGAAACATGTGGCATCCTTTTACTTTGAGTCTGGTGACGGATCAAATTTTAATTGTGCCAGGTCGGGTCTGCTGATCACCATATACACTATTATGACTTGAGAAACGTCAGCCAGCCACTTCATGTGTTTGGTGGGCACAGAAAGGCGGTGTCATATGTAAAATTCTTGTCCAATCATGAGCTTGCTTCTGCATCTACTGATAGTACATTACGACTGTGGGATGTAAAGGAGAATGTGCCGGTGAGTAGTCAGAATTCAAAACTATTGAAAACCCAAGATTGTCTTTCCATTTTTTTAATGCAATTGTTCTTCTTTAATCACTTTAGTCTTTTTACCACGACTAAATCATGTGGATGTTTAAATACAGGTTCGGACATTTAGGGGTTACACAAATGAGAAAAAATTTGTCGGTCTGACTGTGAACTCAGAATACATTGCTTTTGGTAGTGAAACGAATGAAGTATTTGCATATCATAAGGTATTTCTTCAGTTAGATCTCCGGAGCTCCTTGTCCCTCCCTGTTGATAAAAACATGGTCGTGACAGTAGTTTTTGATCTCATTGCAGGAAATCTCAAAACCAGTAACTTGACATAAATTCGTTTCGCCAGATATGGAGGATAATGAAGAGGATAATGGATCCTACTTCATCAGCGCCGTATGCTGGAAAAGTGACACCCCTACGCTATTAACCGCCAATAGTCAAGGAACCATCAAAGTGTTGGTGCTTGCCGCTTGAACTACACAACCTCGATGGCCCAAAGGATGTGGCCGATCTATACATGCTCAAGCACTTCAATACCTCTTTTTTTATTTTTATTTTGGATAGCTATTGATTTCTCTTTGGTGGCTTCTCGTGTGTATAGTTATACTAACCGAAACAAGCGACTCTTTTTTTCCTCCAAGTGGGTTAATTTAGCTGCTTGGACTCCCACTAACTGTCACGAGGGAGTTGTAGCGGGTTCCCTTTGGTGGCTCCAAGTACTCAAGATGATGCTTGTTTCAACTTTTCCTTGAGTTGCTTGCAAGAGCTGTATTTGTTTCAAGAAATAGAGGTAATCTTTAAGCATTTGCTTCAACAAAATGAGCCGAGGAAAATATTGTGTTTTGGGTCTCTGATGGTGTCTGCTGCTCGTCCAACTACGTCTGGGGATAACTAAAACACTTGTTTAGAGGGGAATATTGTGCTCGTATTATAATGCCACAGTCAAGGGCTAATGGTGTTTTGTGTTACTTTCATTACAGTATCTCTTCATTCGCGTCCAATTGGTGCTGATGATCTTCCCTTATCTGATGCAATTGCTGGTGACGCTGATGATCTTTCCTTATCTGATGCAATTGCTGGTCTTATCGATATATGATTGTTCAAACAAGTAGTTCTTCAGTTCTTCTGCAGCTGTTGTGAAGAGTTATCGATGTCCTCTGGCTAGATCATGCCGCTTCTGTCCAGAGACGCGGTGTGGATTGCATAATGTGGATCCGTTTTCCTGACAAAGAGGCTGAAAGCATCTTAATTTTGCTTTTCTACGTTACAGATCATGCAATTGCAACACTGGCCAAGTTCATACAAAACTAGGTCACTAATTTGACCCAAGCAAGTAGTTGTTCCGTTAAAGGCAAATGAGTTAAGATAATTTATATGGAGATAGGATGAAAAGATATAGGATATCGTTCAAGACTTCGAACCTCACAAACAAACCATTCTCAAAACATATATTGGTTGATCTTTCACCATCCGTTCAAAACTTTCTCAGAAATAATCCCCACACACAGGGAATGTTAAAAGAAAGCTTTCTTCGTGGCCAGTTAATTGTGTTCATAAGCTGCACACGTCGTCGTCATGATATGGGCCTAAAATGAAAACAGAATATCCAACACCAAGCAGCAAGAACAGGGTTTCACTGTAGGGTTTAAGCAGCAGCTCCCAATACCCCACAAAAATGGCGTCTGCGGCGGCGGCGTCGCCGTCGAAGCCATGGCGAATAATCCCGCGCCCGCTCCTGGAAACGATACTGAACAACCACGCACAGCACCACCGCGTGCCTCAACCTCTCCTCCTCCACGGCCCCCGCGGCGTCGGCAAAACCACCCTCTTCCTCCACCGTAATCACACACTCCCTTTCCCTTTCAATCATCATCATAATATCCATCAGTTCGGGCTGTTGGTAGAACTGATTTTTCGACAGATCATAATCTGATTCATTGTTGTTGATTTGAGTTGATTTGATTTGAGATGTTTTAGGTTTGTTGGAGAACTGGAACAAGGGCCCACACGTGACGGCCTACGTCGATTTCGCGGAGTCGGTCCGGTCGCACCACCCGAGCCACGGGGGATCCTTCCCGTGGTCCTCCTGGTCCAGCATTGTCGATTTGGATCGTGATTCTTCTCGTCCGCCGTCGTTGATTCCTCTCGTGTCTAGATTAGAGACAGAACTCGAGACCATGGCACGAAAGGGGGTTTTGATGGGATCGATATCATCGAGTCAGGTTTTCGCTGTGTTGAATAAGTGGATTGGGATGAAGAGTGCCCTGGAGAGGATTGTGGGATCATCATCCCCTAAGGTTTCGATGTCGGTATTGTGGGATAGGGCGATGTTTGGGATGTTGGGGAGAGTGAAAGGGGATGAGATTGAGGGGGTTGTGGGGAAAGGGAAGAGGAGAAGTGTGGAGGAGAAGGGGTATTATAGGGAGGGATTGGCGGCGTTGGAGTTGGCGAAGGAGGTGATTAGGATGCAGCGAGGGTGGAGGAGCAATGCGGTTAAGGAGTTGAATAGAACGGGTGGGTTTTCGAGGTCTTTGGCAAATTCGGCTACGGATTGGCCTTGTGTGTTGTTGGAGTTGTTGTCCAATGCTGCTGAGATTGATCATTTCCAGGTATTGTGTTGTACTGTTGTGTTTGAGATCTTGCGTTTTTGGTTGAACCCAGCAATGTTTTTGTAGTTGTTTGGTACGTTTGGATTTGATAGTATCCTTATTGGTTTACATTGTTATGCTAGTTTAGTGATAGAGGGATGCTAGAGATAGTTGAATATGCAGTCACTTTTGAGCACCCTCTCCCCCCTCTATTCATTTTGGATAATTATACCCGGATCACGGAAGGCCATAGGAACTTGATGAATGAAAGGGAGAGTTTCCTAACAAGTTCATCAAAGTGATTGACGATAGCGTTTATCTTAATCGATATATCCATGGGTATCCTGGGGTCACTTATTTCTAGTTGGCTAAGTGTGAAGTCCATCAGGCACATTACATGAATGTGATATATTGAAATTTCTCTTAGCTTCAATTCCTGCAGTAATTGTTCCTATATGCTTTCAGCCATGTGATTTTTTTGTGATTGTATAAAGTCTTATATATCATATATTTGGCACTTGGCAGCCGAAGTTGGTAATGAACAATATAGAGGTCTTAAAGATTGCGGCTTTGATGGATGATTCAACAGTCTGTGCATCAATGTACCATGACAGCTTGATATGGAGAATAATAGCTCTTGGTGCGAATGAGAGATGTGTCCCTGTGATTCTTGTCACATCAGATAGGTAAATGATGGTGCTGTTGCCCTCTATACCTGTCTATTCTTTATAACTCATCGTCAGTATGAAAATGTGCTGCTAGAGGCCAATGGTCTATGAGTTTTCTTCTTAATTTCTTGATTTTATACTTACAATAACACTCCCAAAAAATCTGCAGCTATTATTCATACCGTGCATTCATGGATTTCGGATTCCCTGACATATTTGTCTCTCGTGAGGTACTGAGATAGACATATGTTCCATTCGCCTTATTTTAAATGAATCTCGTACTCATTAGAGTAGTGAATGCACATGTTTTATTGAGTCGATTTTCTGCTGTCACTAATGTCAATAGCATACATGATACAACCATTAGGCTACATTAGTGTTTTAGGATGTTGATTACACTTTGGTGTATATTAGTAGAATTCCAGGCTAGGGTGAAAACAGTTTGTGCTTTTCAGTATTTGCCTTCTTTTATTAGTGTATGTAGACTTCATGTTAGAACATGGTGAGCTTATAACAGCATGAAAGATATGATGATGATCAGCAGCGTGCTCTTTGTCCGGCTCATGTCTTGTGCACCCACTGCGTCAAATGCTTCAACAAAATCACCTACCTTCAGCGGGTCACATTCCTTTGCTTCTATTTGTGAATAAATGCCGGATGCAAACTATTAATTCTTGGACTTTCCTATGTTTCATTGTAGAGATATGTACAATCTTTCTGTCATTTTACTGTGTCTTAGTTATTGCTAGACTTTTGGGTGGACTCCTCAAGAAGCGAAGCTTCACATGGTGACTGACTACTTCAGTGCCTCGGAGGTGAGAATGTTCTGCTGCCTTATGTGCTAAATGTTTAATCGTTCATACTTGCTAGGGGCAAACCGTGTAAATGGTCAATTTTTTTTATTTTTTTTTGTAACCTTGTATTTAAAAAAAATTAATCAAAATGAGTTACTTGAAGCCGATTGGTGTTAGTATCTCCTTTGCCTAATGTTTTATTGTCTCTGCAGTGGAGAATAGTAGCTGAAGTGCTTGGTTCAAATCCAAGGCATTTATTTGAGCTTTATGCCCTCAAACAAGCCAATCATTTGCAGAGGTATATGTCTGCATACCAGTGCTGTTTTTTACGGACCTTTTTTGTTCGTGGATGTGATGATCCTGATATTAGCATATACTGACTGATCTGAAGAAAAGTATGGCCTCAAAAAGCTTTTACTACTGATCTGAAGCAGAACTTTTCCTTTTAGGAAAGCATAAATGCAATTACGCAGAGAGGTCACAAAGAGTAGTATTTGTTTGCTGTAGCGATACCTTTCCCAAAATTTTCTTAGTCATGTTAGATACGTACTTGTTTATTAAAGGTTCTGGTTAGTATATTTTATATTGATTCTTTTGGTAGCCCCTCTGTGGATTACATCTTTTAAAACTTCAATGGGAAAAATGTAAATCATGTAGTGAAGCAACTTTCATCAGCTGCCATTTCCTATATGATTTTAATGGGAAAGAAAATGTCAGGGGAGACATGGAGTTTGGCAAACAATGAGTTGGTGACAAGGATAGTCTTGAGCTATATCATGAGGAAGCAATCTTGAGCTGAATTTCATTTTGACTCTTATTAAGAGAAAGCTTCGTCTCTCTCTAGTTTTGTTTTGGTACTTGTCTATCGTCCATAAGGACAGAACCACAATCAGTATAACTGCAGTAATTGTTGCCCTCTTTGTACTGCCAAGAATGTTCAACTTTGATTTGTAGCTGGTTGTCTGCCCTGTTACATATTCTTTCTACTTTTCAATTTTTTTTCTAGCCAGTCACCATTTTTCTTTGATTGTAGGATGGTGGACGATCAGAGTAGCACTTTCGAGGACATTGTAGATGCTTATTTAGCTCATTTGCAAGTAAGTTTGAATGTTTTATGTAACTCTGCATTTCTTGTTGGAAGAATTCACGTCTGCTTAAATTCAGCTTGATGCACTCTGGAATCTAATGTGCTATTCATCACATGATCATGTCTTCTTCTCTCAATTCCCAGTAGTGTAAGTATGTGATGAAATAGAAGTGATGAGGCGGCACGTTGTGAAGAAATATAATTATCTTGGTGTTATATTATGCCACCCCACATGTATGGCTGCATTTTTTCTTACCAATGTTATTTGAGATGGCTATTTTACTGCTTCTTTTTTAAAGTTACTTCTATGGCTTAGCTATGCTTGCTTCAGTCGGAGGTCGAAAAGCTGGAGGAGTTAATTTGTTTGTGTTTGGGGATTATCTCTGCCTTCAAAGCATCCCTTTTCTTCCTGCTTTCTTATTTATTTTTATTTTTTGATTGATAGGCTATATTTTTAGTTTGAATCCTTTTTAGTAATGGCTGATGAGCTGATGTTAGATTACTGTGGTGAACCCGGCTATGGACAAAGCATTGTCACTTGTCGAGAAGTTCGCTGAAGATGCAGCAAGTGGCAAGATATCAAAGGATAGATTACGGTTTGGTGCTCCTTGGAGGCATCCTCCTGGTGCAGATGACACGTTGGGTCGTTCAAATTGGGCTAAGCTTCAACTGATGGATTTTGTACAATCTCTCGTGAATACTGAATTTGGGGTAAAAACTTTTGTCTCTGCATATGTGCCTCAAGTGTCGATTTTTCCCCCTTTTTCCATGATTGTTGAAATAATTGATAAATTCCTTCTTAATGCAGCTTAATTACTTAGCTGATTGTAGCCTCGAAATATTGGACGATCCTTCAGCAGTTGCAATGTTGGAGGCAAGTTGCTTCAGCTCAATCTTGAGCTTACATCTGTTGCTTTGAGTCTTATATCAAATGTCGGTGCTTCTACTCAAGATTGAGACTTGCCAACTGCTTTATCCTCCTAAATGCTTAAAAGATCTATTGGCTTATGTTAATTACTGCTGCATGATTTTTAGGATTAAAATGTTCGAAGGATTTCATGGGCAAAGCAAATTCGTCTTTGAGTTCTCTAAAGCAGATATGAAAATGACTAAATTTCATTCATGTTTGCTGCTCTTCCAGGTTGGCTTGCTTTATGCTCAGCGGGACCCTTCCCTTATCCGGCCCGTATCACGTGGCATTGAAAGATGTCTAGCAAGATGGTAAGTCTTTGTATCGAAGCATATCATGAATGAATTGGTGTAGTTTCGTTTGATTAAGACACTTACAGTTAACAAGAGTAATGACAGGCTTGTCCAAGAGCGGATACAGTTGAACTTTCAAGAGTCACTTCATTTCCGGTGGCACAGAATCTTCCGGGGTCGTAGCTATCGCCATTTGATGCTACAAATTGGTTATAAATAGAATTAAACTGGTGTGTATGCTTTACGTGGCTTGCAAATCTAATCATTGCTCTGGAGCTATAACTGCTGAGCCGATTTGTCTTGTGACGTTGGAAAGTATCTGAAGTTTGAAGATCATTTTTCAGGATTCTCTTCTCAAAATCTCTTGCATGAGTGTCACTCATGTATATTGAAGAGCCCTGGAAGTTGAATCAAGTAACCATTTCCGCCCTCAACTTTGCTGCTTCTGCATTATACGCATGAGAATGGTTATGCATTGATTGACTCCGACTCCGAGCTACCTGCTTTATGTTTCCTGGCCAATTTCTGTGCATTCTTAAGTCATTGTGCTTCTTATGGGTGATATTCTTTTCTGCAGTGTGATGATCTTGATCGAACCTACTCTAACGGAATTATGCGGCGTATCAACCATGTGAGTTAGTACTTTGTTCCTCTTTGTTTGACATTTGGTTGATTATGCCTCGATATGATTCATTTTCAGTCTGCGTCATCAGATCCTTGGACCTTAATATTTAGCCTGGTAGGTAATGAACATTAAGAGAGGACAAAAACAGAAAGAAAAAAGAACGAATGGTGTTAGCGTTTCTGTTTTCTGGAGTATAATCGCCTTAATGGCTTAGTGTCATAGGTTAACGAGGGTCTGAGACTCAAGTTTATAGAAGTTAGCTATCATCTACGGGGCGGGTTAAGTTTAAAGTACAGAACTACTGGTAGAATAACATGTATCCTTGTAGCAAATAATACTATTCTTTGTAGCATCATGGAGAGTTCAATTTGCTAAATGTTCAGCTTCATCACCTTCAATGGCAGCACTTTGTACCTTCAATTTTTTAAGTGAGATGAACCGGTTCATTGTAATTTGATGCCTCGTCTTCATTATGTTTTGTGATTGTTCTTGCATCTATGTACTCACATCCTTCGCGTTTCTTTTGCATGTCTGTAGGTTGTCAAGGCTTGTTTACGCACAAATTTAGATACATTTTTAGGAAGAGTGGGTTCTCTTCTGGAGGCACGACATCCTTGTTGAGAAGGCCTTGGGTGAATCGAGGACCCAATACATTTTGAGTTCAATTGATGGAAGATACCAATTTATATATGCATCAGCTACATATGCGGTTATCTCGAGCCTAATTGTAAGGCCGCAGTCATATGGAATAACCGTGTCTGCTAATTGTGTGCTGTACTTGGATGAACTTTCCGTGAGCACGGAGGAAAAGAGGATGGAAGCAAAACTACAGGGGAAGCCAGAACTGAACACAAACCGATTCAGGGTGATTCATTTTTCGCAATGGTGTTTTGCCATATGACGAGCCGCCTGATATTCATTATTTTGTCCATAGAACTGTTATACATTGATAAATGAAATGATTCTGTCGATGGCGGATCATTCCCTTGTTGCGGGGAACTATCACAATGAAATTAGATCCGAAATGTAATGTTGTGAAACCTAATATGCAGTCCTCAATTTTGCGTATGTTATCCCGGAAAGACGATTTGACGACTTATCCTGGGAACTTTTGTCAAGTTGGGCAATAGACTTACTGTGACAAGTCAAGTCACAAGGGATCCAATTTTTTGGACAGCAAAAGTTAAGGTGCCTCACTTTCTAACCTTTTTACATCACCAGCTGAGCTCCATTCTACCTTTAACTGCATTAAGTGGGTGTCAATTGTCACTGTCTTCTTCATTCAAACAAAAACCCAATCATTCTGCACATGAAATCTGGCTACATGTATGTAGCAGTTAGATTCCTGACAATAGGATATCGCATTATCAAGGTATCCGATGATGATTGGGGACCCGATATGTTCGTAACTTGTTAGGTTAGGTTTTAGATTACAAATACAACAACTCAGGTTCTCGAGGTCATTGAACACATTATTCATGTCTGTCGTCAATAACCGAGCACATTGATCCTCCATGCTCTGCTATATGTGTTATTTATGGGCTGTTGTTGACAATATATATTCGTCTCTAGTCTCTTGTTGATGAGAATTACACATGAACTAGAAAGGGGCCGAGCTTGAGAGCAACGCGAAAACGGCAGTAGCAGTAGCACTACTACATAGTCATCAAAGTAGTTCACCAAAACTAGCAGCTCCTGCCTATTGATTTCATTACTAGCAGTAGCAGTAGAACATAGAAGAAAACAACATTGCATTGTGCGCTAGTAAAATATTATGCGCCATGTTGAATTAGATTCCCTTGCATTTGTGAAATGGAAAGCCGGAACATCAGTAGACTGTAGGGAACTCGCACTTGCCGAATCCTGTCATACCAAAACGATCACAACAACCAGCTTCAAGTTAGACAGCCTGATAAATAAGAATAGCAGCAACCACAGTAGCTGAAAAAAATATCTGAATTGAAAACTTAAATCAGCAACAAGCAGCAGCTGGGATATGCCATGGAGTTAAATAGCTATGCACGATTTCTACAAGAGCTAGTCTCAACATGCTACATATCTAACACAGCATAACGTCAAAAAGATAACGGAAATAGAGTTCGGTATCAACGTAGAGTATCTATTATTACTAGCCGGGCTAAATTCCTGTTTCAACTATCTACAATCAGACATAAACCCGATACTATCAAATATCGAGCGGTTATTTTCACGAGGGGTTACATAAAAGGATGGCGCTTGCACTATCTATCCAAATATTGTTTTACAAATAACATGGCAAGTACATATGCCCAAAATCATTGCATCATCTACTACTATTTGATCCTTGGATTACCAGATCGTTACCATCAGTGAATGTGAAAATGTATGTTTCAAAGGGCCAAATTTTTGGCCTCCCCATGCATCGACACCCTTTTCCATGTCAATTTTCAACCTCAAAAAAGCAGCAGTACTCTCCCTCCATAATCCCATTCCCAAGTTCATGTCCACACATTCATCGATTTACTACACTACAATAATAATATATGAACAAGGAAGGCATTCCTTGTCACGAGAACAAATAACTCCATATAGAAACATCCAACCATACAATACAAACATCATCATGAACCTAGTCATTGTTGAATCTATGTAGTCACATTTTAACCCTTTATGTTCTCAACAATAGATTCTTTTTCCACGCTCTAAATGCTTGTAATCTACCAAGTAAATTAAGCTGATAAAGAAAAAGAGAAGCAAACATTAGAAGATATAGAGGCAGGGATTCAGATACATACTAGGAGGCTGCGAGACCACATAGGCAGCTCCTTCAAAGTCACACGATCCCATCGCGCGCCTCGCCTTCTGATAATAACTATTGAGCGCGTAGGAAGCGTGAGCCTCAATCGTGTTCGGATCATAACAAGGGGAACCCGGCTGGATCCGCCGCAATCCGCCGCCCCTCCTTCTCCACAAGCGTAATCCAACGCCGCCTGCAGCTTCTCCCTCCCTGCCCCAACATTTGCCACACACCACGTCTCACCGGACACCGGGACTGTCGTCCTCTTCGACACTCCTTCTCCCTTGTTACTATTATCATTGTTATTGTTGTTGTCGTTGTTGCTAGTGTTAGACCTCTGCCCTTGACCAGTGAAGGAAATGTCCTAAACCTTGGTCTCGTCGGGGTAAAACAGTCCGCAGTTTCTCTTGGAGGTGGGCCCGAACTTCCTGTTCTCGTTGAACAACGCGAACAGGAAGACCCTGAGGTCCTCCTGGGGGGTCCCGCCTCCGGTCAAGATCCTCCTGACAAGGTTTCCGTTATAGGTGGCAGCGTTCCCAACGTTGGGCCCTATTTCGTTCTGGTCCCCCTTCGACGGCCACCCCGTCTCAGTGACCACGATCTGCATGTCATGGTAACCGAGAGGGGCCAGGGCCGCGAAGACGGCGTCCACCTGGGCGTCGAACAGGCTCAGGTAAGGCAGCCCGTTACCAGAGTCCACGACGCCCGGGTTCTCCCTGAAGAGCGCGTAGTCCAGACTAGTGACATCACTATTGGACTCGTAGGCGAAGAAAGGGTTGGCATTCACCATGAGGTGGGACCCGGTCCGATGAAGGAACTTCAGCATGGGCTTAAAAACGGGTCCCACCAGCTCCTCCCTGAAGGCCCCGGCCGAGGCCGGGTACGACGCCCCCAGCGCGCTGAGCGCCACGGGCGACGAGATCCTGATCCGAGACCCCAATCCCTTTTCACCAGCGCGTCGTATAGATTCTCCATGGCGGGGACGAGGTACTTGGTGGTGTTGTGGGGGTCCACGAAGACCTCGTTCCCCACAGCGATCGCCTCGATGTCGGCCGCGCGGCGGAGGGGAGGAGTTTGTTGGGGAGGTCGATGGTGACGGAGATGTTGGATCCGGCCAGTGCGCGGAGCACGGCCGGGTCGGCGTCGTAGAGCTTGACACGTGTGATGCCGTTGCTTTTCAGGAGCTTGGCCACGTTGACCGCGGAGGGGAGGTTGTTGGCTATCCTCCCGTAGTTCACCCCTATCGACCCCGCATCAAAAACCAGAATACTACTAAAACATGAGCTTCGCTTTGAAAGACAGTCGTGTTAAGCATTGGAGAGTGTGTTATCTTATCTGTGTTGTAGATGACGGTGGTGAGGAGGAGAACGATGAGAAGAACAATCGATGACCGGTTACGGTCCATGGTGTGATAACAGTGGTGAGGGTGTCGAAGAGAGGAGAGGAGATGTGTGAAGGAGTATGAGTCACTGTGTGTATGGGAATGGGAGAGTGACGGAGGTGAAAAAATGTGGGTGAGTGGAGAGGGGTGGGGGTCAGTGGTGTGTTTTTGGGGGCTAGTGTGTCTGACCTGGTCTGGGGGCCACTGCTGTGGGAGTCGAGTCGGCCGTTTTATTTTTACTGTGTGGGTTTTAAATAAAATAAATTAAAAAGGATTTTAGGAGTTGTGACGTTTATGGTTTCTTTGACTCGTTATGTGTTGTGTGTTTCCGAGGCATTATTAGAGTTTATGTCGAGGTAAGATGTGAGGGTTTATTGCTAATTAATGTAGAGTCTGTAATATAGATGGAGTATGGCATTATGTCTTTTTTTAGGATTCCTCTCCTTATTCTTCAATCATCATAAATATTTAATCCAAATGTATGAATTTTTCATGCTTAATACTCGATCTATCCATCTCCAATTGATTATATATGTCAACATTTTTTATTGATTCACATATGTTATTTTTATATTTGTTCATTTGATGATAAATTAATATTTATTAATAAACATATGAAGAGTTAAACCAATCATATTGGAAAAAAAATATTACCACATAATATCAAAGTTTTGAAGATAATCATATTAAATCGATCATGATGTTAAACATATAGTACCAATGTAGATTTTATTATTATTATTGGAGCTTTTTCATACATCATCGTCTTATTAGAATATTCGACAATGAATTGACATTGCTTAATAAAGATTGTCATTCATTATCATTTATATAAAAGGTTGATTCTAATTATGTTAATGATATTTAAATTAATCAATAGATACATAAATATAATATTGAAGCTTTTTTGACAAAATAAAATTAGCGCAGCTCCTATCAAAATACGATGCTCATGTTTTTCTATATTCAATTTCAATCACAATACACTATGTATCATCGAGAAAAGGTTATAACCTTTATTTTAAACATCACAAACACAAAGCATTAATATTGTATGCTTTCCCTCTCAATAATTTTGCAACTCCATATATTGAAGATCTAATTTAATATAATTGAATATTATTTTTTAATTATGAATATTATTTTTTATCTATAAATATTGATCATAGATTAAATAATAAATTTAAATTTTGAATTAATTTTAAAAAAATTCTGAAAATATTAAAAACAAAAATCTAAATAAAACAATTATAAAAAAATAAAAAATTATGTAAAACCACAATATCAACCCAATACATCGTATCTAACATTGAATCAACTGATATCCCAACAAAACGTTGATGAATATATGATCTCTCCTAAAAAACCACAATATCTGAAGATTGACCGACACTCAACACACACACAACTTGTATATCATCTCGACTTGAACCTTTTCTCCCACACATAATCATAGACGCAAATCAACAGTCGCAGACTGCAGTGATCATCGGAGAGGAAGACGAAGAAGAAGAGATGTCGGGAGCAGCGACGGAGGAGGAGAAGAAGCCGTCCCCCGACGGGGCTGCGGCTCACATTAACCTCAAAGTAAAAGGCCAAGTAAGAGTCACTTTTCTGTCCTCTAGGGTTCTGATTCTCATGGTGAATGATTTTATGTATGAGGTGAGATTGTGTTTTGATTGAGTAGATTGGTTGATTAGGGTTTCGAGTGGGATCGTTTGTGATGGGGATGTGTTTTTGGGTTTTGGGTTTGTGGATTTATGACTCAAAATACGATATTTTTAGAGTAGAATGAATGAAGGGATTTTTTTTTTTTTTCAAGTTTTGGTTTTTAATTTTTAGAGGTATGTGTTTTGATTATTGAGGTCTTGTTACCATGCCACTATTGGTTCTTTGGTTTGGTGTTTTGAGTTTGTGATGATTCTAGTTTCATGTGATCAATTCAATATGCAGATTGTATTGTGAAACAACCTGAAAAGGAACACCCTTGTCATATTGGATGGGCTTAATTGAAGAAATTTGCTATTGTGACAATGGTTTACACTTAACACTACTCCAATGTCTTTTTCATTCTCCATGTGATGTGTAGCTAGCAGATTAATCAACCAGCCTATTCTATGTTTTTGCTTATGGTTAACATGCTCAAGGGAAGCAAATATCATTTCTTCATACTGATCTTAGGGTAGACCTAATTAAGGGAAATAATCTTATTTGTGCTTGCTTTTTTACTGATTTGTTTATGTCGTGGAATGGGGTGTATAATTTGATTTATATGATTGGACTTGTGTGTTTGCGCGTGTGTGCGTGCTCCCTTGATATCGATTCTGATAACGTGTTTTTTTCCCTCTGGGTTCCTTTCGCTTGGTATACTTCAATGTATTCTGCATCTGTGTAATTCAAAATGGCTTTAGATATTAGGAAGGGTTCTTATTGTTTCGAGGCATTCTTCACAACTCTTGTCGTCGTCTTGGTTAATTTGTTTTTTGTAGGATGGCAATGAAGTTTTCTTTCGCATCAAAAGGGGCACACAGTTGAAGAAACTGATGAATGCGTACTGTGACAGGCAGTCCTATGACCTGAACTCCATTGCATTCTTGTTTGATGGTCGTAGGCTCCGTGCGGATCAGACCCCTGAGGAGGTTCTCTTCTTGCGAGCTCCTTACATTCTCATGGTTTTATTGAGTTACTCGTGCATGCTTGTTAACTTTTTGTTTTGTTTTGTTTTTTTTTTTTGCAATTTCCTGCAGCTGGAAATGGAAGATGGTGACGAGATTGATGCAATGTTGCACCAAACTGGAGGCTCTAGCTCGGGATGATGCCTTAAGAAATTTTGCTTTGAGCACTACTAGTTTTTCCCGTTTAGCTGCAAAACTGCCTTAAGAAAGTTTTCTAAGCATTGAAGGTATATTAGGTTGGACAGTAGACGCAGTTTCTTGGTGAATATGAATTTTAGACGTGGTTTGCTTTTTAATCAGTTGCTTTGCTGTTGTTTGCATCCTTCTACTCCTCAAATTGGAAATGTAAAGCTCTATCCATCTGTAGTATTTGCTGATGGCTATCATTTTTAACCAAATCCTTGTGTTTTGGCCCTTTGATTTTCCTCTTGTGAGAGTTTGCAAGGGAGCGCTGTCTCGTGCAGGATAGTCTTTCCTTAGTCTCACCATATTGGTATCCATCAGTTCACATGTAACATCTTTTGCATGGAGTTTCATTATGCGAGACTCGTGGTTATCATTCGAATGTGTTGTGCAAGGACGTTTCCTGGTTGATGCACGAGGCAATGTAGACAAACTTGCAACCTTTGCTGCCCTTCGATGACAAAAAATTTTTAAGCTGGATTGCTCAAGCTAGAAATTGGACTGTAAATGAGAGCCAGATGGGCCTAAGATTTAGTTGTTATTTGCTCTTAACCTGTTAAGGTTAAAACGAATGCTCTATCGTCCTAACTTAGCTCCTACATCTACACAATGACCTACAAACAAAATAATTGAGGATATCCGACCCAAACCAATCCTACAAAACTCAGCTGAGTCACAGAACTTCTGCTCTATGTTATGCACTTGATTGCGAGTTCAAGTTATAGACGGACGGAGGGAAAATCGACTGTCAGCTGCATTAGGATGTGCCTACGTCGGAGGAAAGAATCTGTTCAGGTTGAAGGGCAAGGTGTAGAACTCCTCATTCCTGCTATCCCCCCTGAATGTTCTGAACTTTACCCACCATGGCATTCCTCGATCCTTTTTTGATTTCTCCACTTCCAATGTGTTGTCAAGAAACACCGCGATGATCAAGCCAACTGTTACCGATGATGCGAATATGGTGTTTACTGACGCATTGAACTGAAAAATAAAGCAAATGTAAACCATAACCATAAGAAAGAAATACCCAGGCTTCAAAGGTTCAGATCCTGATGCAAGCAATGGCCATTTGAGTTTACCAAACAGTAGTTGGGTGCGATATATTATGCAAGGAAAATTATACTTCGACTAAACAGGAAGCATTCTTACCCATCCAGCATTGGTTCGTACAAGGCCATTCCGGGGTAGATAGTCATCGAAGAACTGAGGGATCGATATCCCAAGAAACAGAGAAAGACCAGTAATCACCAGATTTCTCATAGAGTTCATATTAGTAAACTGAAGAAAGGATAGTCCAACAGAAGCTGCAACAGAATAAGCATAGGCATCAACATGAGAGTTGGTTCAAAAAAAAGGGAGGGACATCAAATGCCCGGTGAACTACAGGAGCAAACTGTAGCATACCCACAATGGCGAAAAGAAGGCAGTACAATGCAGCGAATATCGGGAATGGTATAGATGCGAAAACTGCTCCAAATTTTCCTGCAAGAAAAATAACAGTTCGCGGTGCTCACCGAATCAATCTCATGATTCACTTCTTAAAAGGCACTAGAGGAAATTGATGCTGGGTAACACGAACCTAAGATCGAAAAGAAGATCATAAATCCGGCAGAGATTTGAACCACTCTTCTGCTTCCAACTCGAGTTAGTCCTAGAAGTCCAACATTTTCCCTACAAACTCAGCATGAAATATATTAGATAAGATGCAAATAATCTCCTATTCTACTACAAAAACAAGTCTTTTTGTTTAGTGGGTTCCATCTCATAGTATCAAAACAAGTGTGATTACAGATCATGAGTAGGAAGTTTGGAACCATGCTGATGCATCATATGGTAAGGGGAAGATGTTGTACATTGCTCCACTTAGAAAAGCCAAAGGGAAATCATGAGCTCTCTTCTTACACTGATACAGTGGAGCCAGTGCCAGTCCCAAAGAGACCGTCAAGCAAAACCCCAATGCCCTGAAAAAAGCGATGGTATAAAAACAGTAAGCAAAAACAGGCAGCAAAAAACCAAGGGGGTTTTACGCATAAAAATGACAGCTGACTTGATTTCTAAGATAAAAACTCACTTGCCATCCAATGCCCCTGCTCAAAACGTATGCCGGAGGAGGGGTTGCGATAGCTAGCCTGGACGCTGCCTTGTATGCGGCCGTAGACTGCAGCATAAGCAACAGAAGATCACTTCTAGTGTCTAGAAAACAACTTCACCATCAAACGGAAGCAACTGGGAATGAAGGAACCTAGGAAGCAAGTTAATACCAGGTGAATACCTCAACCATTGATACGAGAACCGCGGCCATCATCGCAAAGCAAGGACCGGCTGCAAATGTGGGCGGACCCCACTGGAGAGGATATGGGAACTTAAACCTGTGTGTACACAGATGTATATCATAAATTCA